>BHFT01032190.1:146831-169578 GCA_004320025.1 Laticauda laticaudata
CCCCCCCCCCCCAAGCCTTTCTACAGCTTGTCTTTGAATTACACTACGGTAGTTATACCATTTTTATACCAATGGTCTCAATTGTTAAATTAAACCCACTAGCCTTTTTTGTATCAGTTAAGCTTGTTTAAAGAATTAAGAATTAATTCTTAAAACCTAATTAACATTATCGGTCTCTTTTGGGTTTTTTTTTCTATTTCCACAAGTTTAGGTTTGCAGAAATAAACAACATTCAGTCATATTATAGGAATCTCTTTCAGAAATGTGTTTATTATTGAGCAAAACAATTAAGGAAAACCATAGATGAAATGACTTTAAAAATGACTGAGCGCCTTCCTTGGCTCTAAAAAAAAAGACTAATACAAATGGTCACAAAACATCATGTATACAGTATGCAGCTTTTTCAGGTTATTTCCTTTTTTAACAAAATAACACAGATTAGTTTGATGGAATTAAATTCTCAATGTAAAAAAATATTCCTATCTTTTTCATTACTTTAGTAATGAACTCCATATTTTAATTTCTTTTAATTAACACATAGTAACTTATCTATAAAGTCAGCCTCTTTTCCACAATTTTGTTTTAAATCCTGCTCTTGTAGCCTTTGACTTACAACCACAACTAAGCTTAAAATTTCTGCTGCTAAGGAGGCTTCCGCTTTGAGTTCCTTCGGTGACAGACAGAAATCTGCGATCATGCGTGGTTTCGGCCTGGGCTCACCGTTGGAACGCCCCGAGCCAGCTGGTTTCGGGGCTAAGCCACCCCGTAGAGGTGGTGAAGAAGGGGGAGACTGCCAGCAGGGTTGAGGAGAGCTGCATCTCTCCTCCTCAGCTGGCCATTACTCCTTTTCCGAAGGCGGTTGCAGGCGTGATCAGAAATGGCCACCTCAAAGAAGAACTCGACTGGAAAAGAATGTGCAGGAGGAAGATAAGAAATGAAAGTTTTGGCTGACCGGATTAAATTGCAAAAAGTAACAACTAAGGTCCCCTGGAATTAAACTTACAAAAAAATAACATCGCTCCAAAAGAAGAGTCAGAAGCAGCGAAGGAAAGTGGAAAGGGAAAGTTTTGTTTTTGTTTTTTTTCTTCTCTCCCTTTCCTATACTGACAAACTAAAGACTTAAATAAGAAAATCGGAAAATCCGCTTTGATATCAACAGGTAATTACTGAAAATAAAACAAAATGTCAAAGGGATAATAAAGATTTCTGGGCACTAAAGATGTTTTTTATAAGCAGGAAGGGAGAAAAAAGAATAAAAGGGCAGGATCTGGAAAGAGGGAGGAGACTGCCTGGAATTAAAAGAATCTACAGTAAAACTTCAACAAGACTTCTAAAAGATACATTTTAATTGAAACTTTTGTAATTAAACAGTGAACCCCAAGAAGAGAAAGTGAAAAAAAAGAGCAAAAAGAAACAGCTCGCATGTATTTTGGGTTACTTGGTGATCTTTAGATTCTTGGTTATTGCATTTGAATAACTAAATTAATGGCGTAGGTTGTTTAAAAATTTATACAATGGCACTACTTGGATGAATTGAAAATGGAACTTATAAAGTATAAAGAAGATACATAAAGTATAAAGAAGGAGGGGATTCTTTTGGCTTTCATTTTTCAATCTTAGAAATGGAGATTTGGAACTATGAGAACAACAAGAAATGTCTGCAAAACAAGAAAAACTGGGGACAAAGAAGACATATTTAATGAGACAAGTAATTCTATGTGGAGAAGAAAAAGGAAAGGGGGAAAGAAGAATGGAGAATTTAAGACTTAAGAAAACAACCAAAGAAGAAAAATAATTTGAAAAATAAGTATCATACTGCAAATCAACAGAAGTGGGAATACAGAAGAGAGAAATAGAGTAGAGGCCAAGGGGGTAAAAAGGGAGAAGAGAAGAGAGAGGGAAGAAGGAAAGGAAAGAAGTTACAAAGGAACGCGGAACAAAGATCATAGAGAAACAGGACCCTATTAGAGATGAGTGAAAATTTTACTGAAAAAGGGATTCGTAAAGGTAGATACGTATATACTCGCATATAAGCCGATCTCGGCATATAAGCCGACCCTATAAAACTGCCCCAAAATGAGGGATTTTTGAAAAACTCGCATAATAAGCCGACCCCCAAATACCATGGTGAAGCTTTTTTTTCCCCCAATAATTTGGGGGTCAGCTTATACGCGAATAAATCTGGCTGCCCGGACTTCGCGCAGATGAGAAGCAAGACTCTCAATCGCCTTCGCAGGCCAGCGGCCTTTGCCGCGATGAGAAGTCTTGGCTCTCATTGGCGCGAAGCCGCTGCCGCGGCGAAGGCGATGAGAGTCTTGGCTCTCATCGCACGAAGTCGGGCAGCCAGATTTATTCGTGTATAAGCCGGACCCCAAATTTTGGGGAAAAAAAAGCATTCTAAAGTCGGCTTATATGCGAGTATATACGGTAAGATTGTATTGTTATATTAGTAGTAGAAATAACTTAAGAAAATTGGAAACAATGTAATGATTAAAATGAGGGATAAAATAGTGTAATTTAGTGAAATGTTTTGTTAATAAAATAGTGAAATAAAATAAATGAGAAAATTGAATTAGGAAGGGATGAGAACATTTCAATTAGTTTCACGTTTTATAAAATATAAGTGAAGGGGGGGAATTAATTATGGAAAGCTGTATAATTGTTCCCATAGAAGTTGATTTTAATTGAAAAGTAATGTTTTAAGAAGTTAAGATTTTAATAATATTCAATATTGATATATTCAATTGGAATGGAATGTGTTGTTTTAATTACATATATTTATATTTTTTTCTTTTTTTAAGAATATAGTGTGTATTTTAAGAATGTACAACAGAATCTGAAATGGAAGTTATAGTATTATATTGAATGTTATAACTTTAGAGTAATATTGACTAAATAAGAGTTAAATGGATTAATTTAAAAGATATAAAGGCGTCATACTTGAATCAGTAACTACAGGAGAAACTTTGTTTAATGAGAAAAGATAATAGATTAATTGAAACAGGACAGAAAGAAATATAAATATATATGTTTGATATGAGATGAGATAGTTAAAAATAAATTGAGAAAATTAAAAGAGGGGAGAAGCTATGCAAGAAAATGTAAAACAGTAATAAGATATGAAGATGAACATAAAAATTAGCATGAAATTGAATTTGTGTCTGTACGAAGAAATGTAACCCGGGATTATGCCTACTTTCAAAAAAAGATGTTTTATTTGTATTTTTTTTTTTTTTTGAAAACTCAAATAAAATTTACAAAAAAAAAAAAAATCTGCTGCTAAGGAAGTCATTTCAAAAAATCCTTTCTTAGTGAGCACCTAGAAGCCAAGAGCCTAGGTGCCAATTTTCAAGTTTGTAGATTTTATAATTCTGGAGTTTCTGTGATGATGTCTGAGTGGTATTTCATTTTTATATCGAGAGATAAAGATAAAGACAAAGACATTATATCTGGGCTTCTTCCTGGAGGATTTGTAATTCTTGTACTTTCTTCTTTTTAAGAGATGAAGGTTAGGTTTAGGGTTAAACAGATTACTCCCCCTCCCTTTTTTTAAAAAAAGCTCTTTGCCATTTGGCTTTTGCCATTTTCTTCTTGAATCACTATACTAGGTGTAAGAGCTTCTACAGATACATTTTTTCAAGGAAAAGCTAAATTGGAAACAGTATTTCCTGTTCCAGAGCTGAAAAAGCTTCTTGGATGAGAAGCAAAATGTCTTCAAAGGAAAACCAGAAAGTCTAGTGGCCTCTTGAAAAAGCCCCTTTGGGACCACCATGACCTGGAGAACTGAGAAGCTCCATTCACAATATTTCTTATATGATTTCTCAGTATAAGCACAGAACCTGTCTTCAGGCCCAAGCCTCTCAAGATGGCAATTAAAATGCACTGAAAGGGATTTCCTGAAATCAGAGATAAGTTACACTAAGTGTAGGAAGCTTCTGTGTACTGCACTTAAAAATGATCCCCCTTGGATATTTTGTCATCAGATGGAAGAACTTTCTCCCCTTCAATATTTCAACACTGTCCTAACAAATCTAACCAAAGATTTTGTGTATATCATATTAGTAAATTTTTATTTATGAAAGCTAAGTGTCTTTTAAATTTAGTTAATTATTATTGCACCTTATATTAGAGACATAGATGCAAACTGTAACATGTTTTTAATCAACTGGAAAACAAGCCAACTGAGTTTAGGCATGATACACACATATATTTCCCATTATTTGGGCTGAGAAAAATCCTAAATCCTACACAACAACATCCTGATTTCTACACAATCAAGTCTTCCCCATGACAAACATCTTTTAAAGAGAATATTTTTAAAAGCAGTTTCTTATATGCCGTCAGACTTTGCAACCAAGAAAAATTTGCTGTTACTTTTCTAATTCCTGGCACTTTGAATTAGAATGTCTTGTTGAATTTTGGCCAGTAGATTCAGCATTTTCATAGCAAAAGAAAAGAAGCACTTTTAGAAAATGTAAACCATGTTTGTCAACAGCAGGATCAAAAAGCATCGCAATATTTCCTTTTGAAATCTCTTTGAAAGAAACATTTTTCATCAGTCTGAAAATATTTCTGTCCCCTTGAACCTCTTTCCATGGCTTAGACTTCACAGTTCTTCATTTACTGGTTCTGGCTATCTATTTGAATTTACTGCTGCAAGATATACAAAAAAACAGGTACCTAACTTTGAAGAACCGCAGTGGGCATGACTCATTGGGATTCCTTCTAAGATACTAAGGATAAATTCCAAAAATCTGTATTCCAGGCTCTGTGTATTAATTTATTATAGGCTTCTTCCAAGGACTTCTTGCTGAGGACTTTAGGATTGTAACTGAGCTAGATATTATCTTGGTAACTGTATATTCCTAAATCAGCACTTGCCAGGAGCAAAACAAGAAATGTAAAGAGAAAATGGGCAGGCAAGAAAGCTTGCTTTACCCTTGCAGATTCCTGGTCATTCCACTATTTCTCTTTTCAAAAAAAATTCCCACATACCTAGTTTTAGCCATTGGCATAGACAGAAAACACAGCAGTGCAGAAGTTACAGCACTGAACCATAAAATCTCTCCTCCTACGTGCTGAGTTTCTCCTATGAGACTTTCCCTCTTGCCACATTAGTTCCACTGTGATGGAATTAATGAACCAGTGAGTAGCCGCCCAAGGACATGTGGCTTTTACACCTCAGCAGAGATTTGAACTCAAATCTTCCTGATTTACCATTCTCTAAACCAAATCATTCACTGGGAAAATCTATCTATGTGGTTGCTAAGAACCAACAACAACTTGAAGGCAGATAATCCATCAAACCAAATCATTCTCTGAAAACCTCAAAAACTGCACTAAAGTTACTCTGCAGTGTAGTACTTGGGATCTATTGCTCTATGTTTTAAAAAGTATCATGACTGCACATCTTGATCACTTTCTTTACATACTTCCTCTATACTTTATCTTCATTCTGTTATGGGATAACTCATAGGGAGTTTGTTGGACTTTCCTACACCACAACTTTCTAAATTATGAAGAAGGAATAGTTTCTTCGCTTTTCTAGCATCTTGGATGTGCCTAGCACAATTACCACAACCACCAGCCTCCTGATTTAGTCATATACAATGGGTAAAAAGAACCCCTTGCTGGTTATTTGAAATAATAATAGAGGGAAGCTTGAACTAGCTGACTGATAGAACCTACAATAGATCAGCAATTTATAAGCCGCACTATATTGTGCAGCATTCCAGATACGGTATCTATAAACTACTTGCATTATATCCAGCACAATGAAGGCTCCCTGAAAGTCCTTCAAATTAATAATTAGTTCTTCTGTAATAATCAGACAGCACCTGAATATGTCACCTAAAAAAAAAGGAAAAGCCTAAAATACTGATTTATGACATTACCTAATGTACAGCAACCAGATCTCTAAAACCAAATTACACAAAGACAGGAAGTGAGTGGTTAAAGAGAAAACATACAAATGACAAAGAATCTTTTGGTTTTTTTAAAATACATAGCTCCCCATCTAGACTATTTTCTACAGGTAACTGAACTCATTTGTAAAATCTTTATCTCCTTTACAGTCTGTAGATAGTTTGTGAAAACTGAACCGTGAGTCAACTAGTAAACTATAATATGGTATTCCATGTCTTATAAATATAACTGATCACATAAAAAATAATTTTAAAATGAAACCACTTTACAGAACTTGCAATGGAACAGAGCATAAATAAAAGACTAACAATTTCCTTGCCATAAACCAGACAAATGACAGAGGTTTAAATTTCCAGTGTCCTACATCCTGTGCATACATTATTTCCCACCTGATGCCCTACAGATGTTAGGACAAACTATTAAAATGTCTATGTAGCAAGCCATTTGTTGAATGAAAAAGATGAAAGAATACTTCCAATGCATCTGCACTTCCTCAGTCTTGGAAGCATCTACCTAACCCAGAGAACTATAATTTTCCAAATTGAGAATTTGCATTTATGCTTAACATTCCTTTTGCAATTCCTCCAGTGAAAAAAAGCTAAACAAATACATTTGAAAACATCCATATCAGAATTATATACAAAATAAAAAGCATCCCACAGATTTGTTCCATTCTCTGATAAATATGGACAAGTGCTAAATTAGAGCTTTTAGCAATCTGCCCACTGTTGCAATTTTTTTTTTAACATTAAGCCTTTCCAAAGCTGATGAGTAGGATTCGGATGGAAATTCCCAGAATTCTCAATAAACACCATCATTGAGAATCTGGGAATTGCTCATGCAACTCCTTTGGTGGATATCAGCTATGGGGTTATGACTTCATATCTAAAGTTTTAATGTCTTTTATACAACCAACAAACATTCTAAAGCTATTATCTAATTCATTATCACGCTTAAATCCTACTTTTTTATAAGGAGGCACCGTAGGACTGACTTTATTTTACCAGTAAATCCTCTGAAGTAGGTTAAGGCTTAGACTTATTGATTGGCATAATTCCCTGTCTCATCAGTTAAAGTGTCCTCCTACAGTTGTCCCAGATTTTCAGACATCTAAGTCCAGGGAGCCTGCAAAGGGCACATTTAAATTCAATCTGGGAATATGGGAGTGAGCATCCTAGGCTAAGGTAGCAGATTTCAGAATAAAAATTATTACTAAGAACTGACATCCAATTGCTTCATCATGTAAATGAGGCAGGTATTAATATGGAAAGAATTATATTATAGGCTACTCAATTTTTAAGGTCTACAGTTTGGGTCACATGATGTGTTGCTATGATTCTCTTTTGACCAGACTTTATTTTAGTTATTAATTTTGTTCTGGGAGGTTTCCTACATGCTTATGTTACTCTGGATTATATTCTACAATTTGGAAATTAAAAAGATGAAGGAGGGCAATTTTATAATTAGCAAAAAGTACTAAAAATGATACATTAGAAAAACTCACACTCAACCATGCAACAGTTTGATGGACTTTATATCATTAGACATCTTGAAGAGCTGTATAGAAAAATGTTTCTTATTATTATTTGTATACTTGCACATATATACTAAATTGTACATTTAGTAAAATTAGTTTAGACTGGTATAGAGGGGAAATGTTTTAATGAATGCTTATTCCTTCATTTTTCTCTTTCAATATATAATACAAAAAAATAAACCTCACAGTTGAAAAAGAAATACAGCAGCTTTGTCAATTTCCATTGCAGCTGGGTGTACTCATCTGATTAATACTTTCTGCATTCATGTTAAAATTATATTCAAACAACTTTACAAATGAGTCTGATCTGTTCCTGGTTTGTTTCTGCTACATACAGATAACATTGAAATACTGCCTGCTACTTAATATTTGGAATGCCAGATATTTTAGTGCCAAATTTATAAGAATGATATGAATGATGTGGGAGCAATATTGTTTAAGAGTTATTTGCCAAGATTCCCCTTAAAGATGCTCTTTAAGGTAATTCATTGCTTTAAAAATGATGCCAACAAAACAAATTACTGTTTCTTGGTAAGTAATGCAATGGTTGGCATGAAGGATGGATTCTAGGAATACCGGATGGATGTGAATGAGCAGTTTCAATAAAGATTATGAATAACACAATTAAAAGGTGTAATGTTTCCAGACACATCAGTGTAACCGACATATTGAACAAATACATTTTTAAATATTTAATAGCATAGATTACATAAATAAACAGTCTATGAATAACTTATATGCATTGAAATAATAGATTTAACAATTTAGGAATTTTGTTTTCTTCATTGTTCTTTTGAAGAATCTGGAGCAATAAATAAGATACCTTTCCCATAAGCAGCTTGTGAATTTTCAAAAGTTAGTTTGGTGGTGAGTGGGGGACTGCCCAGAATCACCCAATGAATGCTTTTGGGGAATTAGTTAGTGCTTCCTGGACAATGGATCACTCCACTATAGCAGGGATATTGAAGGCTCAAATCTTTGCATGTAAACTCTTCCAAAAACAATGAACATAGCAATAAGCAGTCCAGCACAGAATTATCCATTGTAATGTTTTGGACACACAGGGGCAAGGGTCTTCAAACTTGACAAGTTTAAGACTTGTGGACTTCCACTCCCAGAATTCCTGAGCTAACATGACTGGAGGAGGAATTCTGGGAGTTGAAGTCCACAAGTCTTAAAGCTGCACAAGGATCTCCAAAACTTTACTAAGCTATCAATTGTTTAGCAATGGTTAACTGAAAAAACTACAATTGGCTGAGTACATAAATGCATTTAACTGAACCAAACATACTTTATATACTACACCTAGAGGTCTCCCTTAGTGATTTTGTCAGCTTTTAATTAAGTTTTAGCTATCTCTCTCTACACAATTAAAACAAATAAAAAGCAAGTTCAAAACAGGTATTTCTCCCACATCTACTCTGAACATTAATAACATTAAGAAAACTATTAACCTTTAATAATTATTACTCAGAGACCACAAGNAAGGGAAATTTAAAAAAAAAAAAGGGGGGGGTGGAGTTTTAATTGAATGTAGAGAAATGGGAGAATGAAAAAAATAAAAAATATAGCTTTGGCTGTCCTCTGTGACTTCAGAAAATCTCAAGGCCATGGGTTCACATAATCAAGCTAAATCATAATGTTTCATTTACCATTGGCTCAGAACATATTGCAATCCAATTATTTATAAATTATGGTTTGATTTAGCACAATATGTAAATCCGGCCACTGGAGACCGCTTAACAAACCATGGTAAAAGCAAACTACAGTACATCACAGTATGAGAACAGCGGAATATTTCAACATACATTCCAAAGACATATCCACATCAAGCTGCAAAGTACAAAATACAATGTAACTCTTCAGATTGGAAGAATAACAGTAGAATAACAGGAAAAAAAACCTGAGAACAGCTCTCACAAGATAATTTGGCACATGTCTAGTAACACCTGCAGCAGAATAAAATGAAATAACCGATTGGTCATTATACAGTACATGAATCCATCCAAATCTGAATTTCTTGAATTTAACTAGGTGCTGATTATTTAAAGAAAATATTATTATGTTTAGGTAGTCTACAGTTAAATTCACAGTCCAAGATTGGAAGAAACTCAATAATTCCAGTTGTAATACAGGATCTAAGAATTATTTCAGGTAGCATCTAAGAATATAGACAATTTCAAGAAGAATGGGATTCTTTTGTAAAATTGATCAGGTCTGATCAATTCAATTTTTCCAGATACTGAGGAAGTCCTTTAGTTATTGCTCCAAGGGCTCCAATCTTGACTGATTTCTGATAAGTGTCCAATCTATAAATCCCAATATTTTGTAATTTTTTCCCAATTGTTTTTCTTGACTTCTATCATCACCTGGAAGAGCAACATAACCGAACCAGACTTTCTCCTTTTCTCTGTTATACCAGGTATCTAATGAACAAAGATGCCTGTTTGGATCTCAAAGTCTCATAAGGTCTTTGTTATCTGTTGACAATATGTGAAATCACAGCCTTCATTTCTTTAACTGGTGTGGCCTTTATACACATAAAGTTCTTTCTCAAAACCTATGATGTTGCAATGTATGGGCATAATAGCTCCATAAAAGCTCCAAGCAATGTGGCCCTTTGGAAAAATTGGAAATGTTGTCAATGTGCAGATTTCCAAAGTGCTATCCAAGATATTTGATGGAATAAATCAATAATAATTAAATGTATGACAATTCACTCATGACAAGCAGGATATACTGTAGCAAATAAGGTAAATCATCACTGCAAATGCCTCTCCTTAAGCTAACATGTTCTCAGCATAGCAGAGTTGGAAGGGACCTTGGAGATCTTCTAGTCCAACCCCCTGCTCAAGCAGGAGACCATATAAACATTTCAGACAAATGGCTGTCCGGTCTCTTTTTAAAAGCCTCCAGTGATGGAGCATCCACAGCTTCTGAAAGCAAGTTGTTCCACTGATTGTCCTCCCTGTTAGGAACTTTCTCCTTAATTCCAGGTTGCTTCTCTCCTTGATTTAGTTTCCAACCATTGCTTCTTCTCAATTAACTTTTTCCATGTTCCTATTATTCCTACAATTTCCAGGTTTGTTTGTTTTTTTAAATGGGCCTTTTCAGGTCCATAATATGATTGGGGAGGGATGTTGTTCCTCTCAACTATTAAATACATAAACCCGGGCAACTAAATCAGGAGTCAGAGAATCTGCCAAGACTTAGTTGCAGCATAACTTTATGCCATAGTTAAAATCTTTTAGGATTGAGAGGATCTGATGACACCACCCTCCAACATTAACTACCTGGTTAATTTCACTTCTGGAAGGAAGAAAAGATGCCAGATAACCTATAAACACAATAACTCACACCTAATTTTCCCCATTAGTGGGTATAGGCTTCTCTCATTCAAAATTCATGCTTTGCTTAGTGATGCCCTACCTTCCTATATCACTTTTTTAATAAGAAACAAAAAGTGGTCAAATTCACCAGGTATCAAAAGGTGATTAACTGATTTCCTAAAGGAAATCTTTGCATACAATCTCTGAACAGCTCCGAGTGACCAACCACAAAAGGTCAAGATCAATATTATGTCAATGACCAGCCATTCCAAGCTACTTCTGTTGTCCTAGAATTTCTACAAGTTAATCCTTGATTTAGAACAGTTCATTTAGTGACCAAAGTTATAACAGCACTGAAAAAAGTGACTTACGACCACTGAAGCATCCCCATCATCAAAATTCAGCCGCTTGACAACGGACTCATATTATGACAGATGCTGGGTCCCGGGGATCATGGGATTCCCCCCTTTTGCAACCTCCTGACAAGCCAAGTCAATGGGGAAGCCAGATTCGATTCACAACAGCTGCAGCAATTCCCTTAACCAAAATGAGGCACAACTAACTGAACCACTTTTTAGAATAAAGTAGAATGTAATGTAATGGAATGGAATGTAATAGGAATAGAATAGGAACAGAATTAGAACAGGAAAATAGAACAGAACAGGAAAATAGAATAGAATAGAAATAGAACAGGAATAGAAATAGAACAGAACAGGAAAATAGAATAGAAATAGAATAGAATTTTAAAACAGTATAGAATAGGTAATGGAGAAGAGAAGCGAAATAAAGAATCGAATCAAATTTTATAACAGTATAAAATAGGGAAAGGGGAATGGAGAAGAGAATTCTTCATTAGCCAAGTGTGATTAGACTCCAGTGCATAAAATTAGCAACAGAAATGTTCAGCAGTTGTAAGCCGAGGACTACCTGTACCAGAATTCCAGGTGCTTTTGCAAGGAAGCCTCCCACCCCACACCCTTGTCTAGCCAACTGCATAAAGCCCATGGAAAAGGGGCTTCCACCAAGTGGGCAGGCCTCTGAAATTCCCTCCCCCCCTCCTTAGCAAAGCAGGAGAATCTCAGCCTGGCTAAGAACCATCAGCCTTTTAATCCGCTCCAGGGAGGGACACACTTCCCCAGGCCTAGTGTCTCCCTTCTTTTTTTGGGGGGGGGGGATTTGGGGGACTGCNCCCTTCTTTTTTTGGGGGGGGGGGATTTGGGGGACTGCTTTCTTCCCTCAAGGAAAGCAGGGCTGTCTTAAACACCTGGACCTGATGGGCCCTTTGCCCCCAGACAAATCTGTGTATGTTAACCCCTTCGATGCAGCTTGTGTCATAGAAATGATATATTTCTATATGACATAGAAATATTTGGGGTTTGATATCCCCAAACCCCAAAAACTTTAACCTTAGACTGTCTACTATTGACCTCACCCCTTTCCTAAGAGGTCTGTAGGGGGTGTGCATAAGCGCACCAACGGCCTTTCGTCCTGCCCTATTGTTTCTTTTTATTTTTCTTATATGTATCCATGTATTACTAAACTATTTTTTATTTAAACCTATAATCAAGGTAAGCAATTTGACAAACCAAGAAAAATTAAAAATAAAAGAAATATATAGCTATTATATGAGCCCATCGGTGTTCTTTGCTGCTGTCGCTGGGGTGGGATGGTGGCGAGTTGGGATGATTACTTATTTTTTTATTTATTTTCCAGATTTTGTTCTATATGTACTTTGATTTCATTTGATTGCTTTTTTCTAGTTTTTTTAAATTGTTGTTGTTTTTTTTTTAATTTTAAATACGCGGTTTTTTACATTTTGTAAGCCGCCTCAAGTCACCATGGGTGAATAGGTCCGGGCATATTCATAATCAAGTAAATAATGAATAATACAATAAAATTACGCCAAATATAGAGGTTTAGATTTTTACCAACCTGCAGGTCGGTAGGGGCCTCAGATGCTGCTTTGCCCCGGAGGCCCATAATACTTGCTAAGACGAGCCCTAGCCGAGAAGACACGTTCCACGCCATACCACCCAAAATCACCGGCCACTTTCTATCCCATTTCTCCCCCCCCCCGCAACTCCTTCTTGGGGTATGGGGGGTGGAGGGGGCTGATTCCCTGCCCCCCAGACAGGTCAGCAAACATCGATTTTCTCCCGACCACGAGGGGGGAACAGAACAGGCCACCCACAGAAATTCGCGTTCCCCAACCCCCCCCCCACTACAGGCTTCTCGGCTTCTTGCAAAAATCCTGCGACCCCCCATGCTGCGGGAAGAGGATCCCGCCGCCCGCCAGTCCCCAAAGCCAGAGCCTCGGGGCCGGCCGCGTGGGAACTCCAGAGCTCATCATCCCATATCCCTGCTGCGGGGGGGGGGGGGCAGAGGAGGCGGAAAGGTAAGCCACGTTCGTCTCCTCAGTCGCCCACCCGAAGCCACTCAGGGAGGGCGGGCCAGGCGAGGGTAGGCCCGCCGCCTGGAAAACGGGGCCCCCGCCGGCCGGAGGGAGGGGCAGGCCGGTCCCCGCTTCTTCCTCACCTTTCACGATGCGCTCCGTCGTGGACAGTTTGGTGTTCTGGCCGCGGCCGGACATGATCCGGCTGTCCCGGCAACTCCCGAGACTTCCCTGCCTCCCCGCGGGAGGGGCCGGCACTCCAACGGCGGCAGGGGCCGAGCAGGCCCGGGCGGCGGGGATGGTGGCGGCCGCGACGGAGGCGCAACCAGCGGGGAAATCCTCTCACGAAGCCCGGGCGGCGGCGGCGGCGGCGGCGGCGCGGCGGCAGCTCNCGAGGGCGCCCCCCCCCCGCCTCCTCGCCTGGCCGCTACCGCGCCTGCGCCGTTCCGCGCTTCTCCGCCGCCGCCACCCCCTTCTTTCTCCTCTCCACCCCCTTTCTACGGCATACAAGGCGCAAGCTGTCAAGGCCGCCAGTCTCTGCACTTCCAACGACGCAGGCGCAATCACTACCTTTCCCCGGCTGCCACAGTCTCCGCCCACTCCCCCGCCTTCGGCTCGGTGCGAGCTGTCTTTAGCCCGCCTTGAGGAGCCCCCCCCCGCGCTTTCCGATTGGCCCTTCGTCAACGCCTGCGGCGCCGCCGTGGAAAAAAGACGAGCCCCAGGTGGTGGCGGCCGTCCCTCGCTTCCTTTCCCCTTTGGTCAGTGCTCCATCTGCGGGCAATGGGGGGGTTTTCCCCGTCTCTTTCCGACCGCCATTTTGATGTGGTGGGGGGAAAAGGAGGAGGTTGCTAGGAGACGGGTAGGCAGTATCAGAATCGCGCCGGGCGAGAGAAAGAAGGCCGGCCCGCGAGAAAAGAGCCTCCTTCTGGGAGCGCTTCTCCTTCGCCCTTCCTCCCTTTTGGCGACTTTCGAAGGGGGAGGGCTGCCCTCACCCCGAAAAGCCACGGAAGGGAGCGCCTCCCTCTGGGTGCCCCCACCCCAGGCTTTCGCCTCCGTGTTACAGGAGGATCCAGAGTCCACGTCAACGGGGGGGGGAGGGCTTGCAATTGCAAAGGGTAGTGGGCCCTTCGTGCTTCGGGTTCCGGCCGTTGGGCCCTGGCATCGCCTAAGACAGCCCCCCCCCCCCGCTTGGGAGGCAACCATCAAATTTTCCCCTTTCCAAACGATCCACTGGGAGCAGGGGTTTTCCAACCTTGGCCACTTTTAATATGCGTGGAGGACTTCAACTCCCAGAATTCCCCCAGCCAGCTTTGGCTGGCTGGGGAATTTCTGGGAGTTGAAAAGTCTCTCCACGCTTAAAGTGGCCAAAGTTGGAAAACCCCTGCACTGGAGCATCCATTGGTCACCTTGCTTCAAAAGGCAACTAATTGCCATCATCCTTACCTTCCCTATTCCTATCTCTTGTTATTACTTCTGTTGGAAGTTAAAACACCCATCTCCTAGAAAAATAATTCCTAAGAAATATTTTTAAAAAAGGCAGAGTATTTCCCTAAAAAGAAGGTGAAACTCCAGCCCCCTCCAAACCTTTGGCTAATGGGCCAGTACTCTAGCCTAGGCCAGCCTATTTTACCCAAAGCCCTTTCATTACATCATCATCCAGCAAGGCTCAAACCAAGCCTGGGACTCAGGACAGCCTACAGAACTACCCCTGCATGGCCCCAGAGTGGGATGGAGCCTATTAAATGACTCCTGATCAACTGTCGGTGGGGTGGGGTGGATGGGAGTTGGGGATGATTTTGTTATATTGTACTATATTAATTTATTCAGTTCTTTTCCATCAGTTTTATGATTTTAAATGTGGTTTCTATATTCTGTAAGCCACCTTGAGTCACTGTGGGTGAATAGGCGGCAATATCAAATACATAAATACCCACAAAAATTACATGACACAAACACAGTCTAGTTTGGATGTATACACGTACATGGCGAGAAAAACGAATCTTGTGAGTTTACCAGACGAATAGCATAGGGAACAATGCTCTTAGAAAGTCTAGTAGTTTTGAAGAAATACTTCAAAACCTCCTCCCATAAACTGTTATACTGTTTACTTAGTATCCTAGTATGATTTATGTTAATTGCTTCTTTAGTATCCATGACTATCGCTAAGTGTTGTATCTAATGACTGTATTTTTACAATGACTGTAAGGATCTATCATTGTCGGTACACTGAGAACTTATGCACCGCAAACAAATTCCTTGGGTGTCTAATCACACTTGGCCAATAAACAATTCTAATTCTAGCTTCTGATATTTCCGATGCAATCTCCTTAACCTTTCTAATTTCCCCCATGCTTTCTCTGTGGAAGGTAGGGTTGTTCCTGATTACAAGGATGAAAACGGAAATGGCCACTTCTTACCATTTCCCTCCTCTCGTGGTTTTTATTTTGAGATATATATATATATATAGTATTCAGCTTTGTTCGGGTATTATCCCACGTCATTATAGTTGTGCTTTTAAAGTTGTAGCAACGTTTCTCATTTATAGTTGTTGCTTTTTAAATTGTGCAACGTTTCGCCAGAATCTCATCTGCCAATCATCAGGCTTCTGTATTGTGTTCGGTCTGTGAGTCAGACTTTCACAAGCGTTTGAGTTTTTAAATTTGGAGATAGCCCTACTGCTGTGCCAGAAATGCGTTTTTTTCTTCATCCTGATTGGTTGGGAGTCTTTGGTCTGTGGTTTATTGGTCTTGATTTGTTGTGTTTCTTGCTTGATGGTGTTTCAATATCTTCTGTCTGTTTTGTGGCTTTTTTGTCTAGATTGGCTGGCAACATTGTGTTCCTGTATTGGAGGGCTTTTAGTGCAGCTTGGCTCCGAGTCAATGGATGGCTATCATTTATTTAGGAAGCTAGGTTTTATCTGGGTGCCTGGTTGGGATGTGTTTGAGGCTGGAGGTATCAGAGGTGATCTGGTTTTGTCCAAGGTGTTGCCTGGCTTGTGGTGTGGAGATTTTTTTGTTGTGTATTATACTATATCTTTAAATGGACCCCTAGTACACACCATGTACCAGAAGAAAAACACATACAAACCGACTATTACATGCACTCTCACACCACCACCCAGCACAGACAATTCCATAGCCGAGACACTATCTCCAAACAAAATGGTAGCTGACGAACAACAGCTAAAAACAAAACGGCATACTCTCACTATGTACTTAACAGCCAATGGAATTCCAAAGAAAAGATTGACCCACCTAATCAAAAACAAACCTAACCAAAATCCAAGATAGAGAAAAAGAGAAACAGCAAAAGCCCTCCTCCCATATATAAAAGGCACTACAGGACAAAATCAGCAAGATCCTCCAAAAACACAACATTAAGACAGCATTCTGCACAAACAAAAAAATATCCACCATTCCTAAGAAACCCTAAAAGACAGAATCGAGCTTAGAAACCAAGGAGGTATTACGAAATCCCTTGCACTGCCACATAAATCGGACAAACTAACAGACGGAATTAGTGCACGCATTGAAGAACAACAAGAACTCAATCAAAAAAGAACTGACCTCTTCCCTAGTCCAAACACCTCAAAGCCACGGGACAGAAATTGGACTTTTTAAAAATAACCAGAAAGTATCGCCAGAAACCCGAACACTTCAACAACAGAATAATTCAAAGAGAAAGCCATAAAGATAGAAAAATGTCGCCAAAATACTTCCAATTTTACATGGGAGAAAACCGGAATACCAAAGATCCATATATTATATATATATGGATATATATATGCTGTTTAGCTTCTTCGGGTATTATCCCACGTCATTGTTAGTTCCTGTTAAAGTTGAGCTCATTGTAGTTCTGTTAAAGTTGTAGCAACGTTTCAGCAGAATCTCAATCGCCATCATCAGGCTTCTGTATGGAGGTGTGGTCCTCACAGTTCCTCTGTTTCAATTTTGAGGCTGGTCTATTCTGATTGGCTATTTAAAAACCTGGGTCTGTGTTCATTGGATTGGAGTTTGATGATTGGTGTTTCTGTTTCTTTCTGTCTGTTTTGGTGGCTTTGATGGCTGGCCAACACTTCTGTTCTTGTGTTGGAGGCTTTCAATGCAGCTTGGCTTTGTGTGAAAGGACGGCTGCTATTCATCAGCAAAGCTGGGTTTTCACCTGGTGCCTGGTGGGGGGGTGTTTGAGTTGGAGGCATTCAGAGGGAGTCTGTTTTGCTCAGGTGTTTTGTTTTGTGGTGTGGAGGATCTTTCTATTTGAGAGTGCAGGCTTCCAAAATGATTGACAGTTCTGCTGGAATCATCTCTCTTATTTCATGCTGTCAGGTCTTTTTTCAATCTCTATGGCTTTCTCTGATGATTCGTGGGCTTGGCGGTTTTCTATATGGTAGGTTTTGCTGCCATTGAAGTTGATGTTTCTCGTGACCTGTGGTTTTCACGTGTTGGACTAGTGAGGAGGTGTGTTCCAGCTTTTTTACTGCATTTTTTGTGTTCATCTAGGCGGGTACTTATTCTTTCTATTGTCTTGTCCAATGTATGTGCCGGGCATGATGTACAGGGAATTTCGTATATGCCTTGGTTTCCAGGTCAATTTTGTCTTTTGGGGTTCCTCAGGATGGGTGCTATTTTTTGTCTTGTTTTGAAGGCAGTCTTGATGTGATGCCTGATGTTAGTTCTTACTGATTTTATCTGTGGTACCTCTTATGTAGGGAAAGACAGCTGTTCCATAAAGGTCTTTGGTCTTCTAAGGTCTCTGGTTATGTTTTGGTGTGTTTTTGTGGATCAAGCTCGGTGTGATTGTTTTTTGTGGAAGCCGCTTGGCTATCAATACTTTAGTCAGGGTGCCTAGTTCAGTCTTTATAATGTTCTGTCTGCCAAGGCGTTTGGTTCTTGGTAATTAGTGTTTAGCCACGAATTATATTCTGTCTGGGTTGGTGGATGGGATGGGCGTTGAGGTTAGCGGTTGGTGTAGTGTTTTTCTTCTGGTATACGGTGTGCCTAGTTGTGCCAATCTGTTTTTTGTAGATTAGTACATCTAGGAATGGTAGTTGTTTGTTTATTTCCGTTTCCATGCGTGACTTGAATGTTGTGGGGTGTGTGTTGTTTAGGTGTGTTAGGAAATTGTTTAGGTTTCTTTCCATGGGGCCAAATCACAAATGTTGTCATCGATGAATCTTAGCCATAGTTTGGGTTTGTTAGTGGCATTAGCCAGGGCTCGTGGATTCGAAATTTCTTCCATGAACAGGTTTGCAATGACGAAGTGACAGTGGTGATCCCAATTTAGGGGCTCCTTCAATTTGCTGTATCTTTGTCCTTTGTATATGAAATATTGTGTTGCGTTAGGCAGTGTTCTGTTAGTTCCATGAGGTCTTTAGCTGTGATTCTTGTTAGTTAGTCTTCATCCATTTTATTTATTTTGATTGACCTTCAAAGAGGTTTTCTTTTATCGTGACTTGAGTGGAATAGTGAAACCCACGGTCAAAACTTACAGCAGATCTTCTTGTTCTTACGTGTAGATTTTTGATTATTTTCTAAGAAGTTGGTATGAGTTTTGTACATATGAAGCTGCGGTTTCAGCATGGGTCTGTAGTTGTTTTTTGCTAAGTATTAGCTAGGTTTGTAATGGTGCTTCCTATGGAGCTGAACTATGGTCTGAGGAGGTATTGCCTTCTTTGTGTATTTTGGAGGCCGTATAAACTTGTGAGACACTCACTTCCATACAGAAGCTGGAATGATGGCAGATGAGATTTCTGCTGAAACGTGCTACAACTTTAACAGAACTACAATGGAGCTACAACTTAACAGAACTTACAATGACGTGGGATAATACCCGAAGGAAGCTAACACACAAATATATATATTATGATATAATATATATATATATAATATATATATATATATATATATATATATATATATATATATATATATATATAATTACACACATACATACATACATACATACTACATACATACATATACTAATATATATATATACACATATTATATTTGTGCTGTTTAGCTTTCCTTCGGGTATTATCCCACGTCATTGTATTCTGTAAAGTTCCATACAGAAAGGCCTGATGATGGCAGATGGATTCTGCTAAACGTTGCACCACTTTAACAGAACTACAATGACGTGGGATAATACCCGAAGGAAGCTAAACAGCACAAATGTAAGTTACCGCGAGAGGCTTAAAAAAACACCCACACACATATATATATATTATATATAAATATATACACATACAACACACATTCATTATATATGGTCTTTTTATTTGTTTTTTAAGTTTTCGCGGGTACTTACATGTGGTGCGTGTTCAGCTTCCTTCGGGTATTATTCCACGTCATTGTAATTGCTTTTTAAAGTTTGTAGCAACGTTTCAGCGAGGAAATCTCATCCTGCCATCATTCAGGCTTTTGTATTGAGTTGTATGTACAAACTTGTATGTATGTAACAACTTCAATACAGAAGGCCTGATGATGGCAGATGACAGCCAACAGGCTTCCACAAAAAACAAAATCACCAGCTTGATCCACAAAAAACACGTAAGACACAACAGACCTAGAGATCAACAGACCTATGGAAGCTTCCTGCCCTACATAAGAGGTACTACAGACAAATCAATAAGATATACACAGCATCACATCCAGACTGACTTCAAACAGACAAAAAAATAGAAGCCATCCTTAAAACCCAAAGACAAAATTGACTGAAAACCAAGGCATATACAAAGTTCCCTGTGCATCATTGCCCGGCCAACATACAGGACAGACCAAAGAAGAATAAGTCCCGCCTGGATGGCACAAAAAGCTGGAACACACTAGTCCAACACATGAAAACCACAGGTCACAACATCCAACTTCAATGGCACCAAAACCCTAGCACTATAAGAAAACCCCAGCCACAGAATCATCAAGAAGCCATAGAGATTGAAAAAAGACCTGAAAGCAGTGAATAGAAGAGATGATTCCACCAGATGTCAATCATGTGGAAGCCTGCATTCTCAAATAGAAAAGATCTCCACACCACAAGCCAGGCAAACACCTGGGCAACAAAACAGAGACTTCCCTCTTTGATGCCTCCAGGGCTCAAAAACACCCCCACCAGGCACCCAGATGAAAACCTGGCCTTCCTAATAATAAAGCCATCCTTCACACGAAGCCAAGCTGCACTGAAAGCCTTCCCAATACAGGAGCAGTAGGTGTTGCCAGCCAATCAAAGCACAAAACAGAACAGAAGAACCAGAAACACCAATCAACAAACTCCAAGTCCAATAAAAACACAGACCAAGACTCCCAACCAATCAGGATGTAGGAAAAAAACATCTGCCACAATAATAGGCTAGCTCAAATTTAAAACTAACGGATGTGATAAGCCTGACCCACATACAAACTCCATTACAGAAGCCTGATGATGGCAGATTGAGTATTTGCTAAACGTTGCTTTAAAAGCACTACAATGACCTGGGATAATACCCGAAGGAAGCTGAACAGCACACATGTAAGTACCCGCGAAAACTTAAAAAAACATACATACACACACACACACACACCCCAATATATAGGAAAGCAGTCTATTTTACAAGAAGTGAAGTGTTTGGGGAAAAAATCAATAGGCATATTAATGCATTAAATGTGTACAGAAAACTAAGACCCTGTCAAGTTGATTGTCATGTCATTTGCTGTGGTAAGCAAGGTTTATTTTAAGACTATACACCCACACACATCTATATGCTTATATACTTCTATATGTACAGTGTATGGAAGTGCTGCTTTAAAAAGGATCTCAAATCCAGAAAATATAGAGCCACTATGCTGAAACATAGCATAGGTGTATGTATATTGGAAAAGGACAGCCATTATTATTTATTAACCACTTTGTGGATTAACATATTGTATAAAACCAGGAAACCAACAGCTTATTCCATTAATCATATATAATCCATTGCTTAGGATATGAGTGAGTTATCCTTTTGCAGCTGGAGGTTGCACGTTTTAAGTGCGGGTTCAGAGTTCCAGAGGATGTAGCCAATGTTGCATGACATCAGGAGCAGAAGCAAAAATTTTCTGATCTTTAGATTCAGGAAGTGGGGATGATTACACAAAATAGCCCAATATATCGTTGAAAAGATAAAGAAGGCGTGTTTAGATACATTCACTACCTTGAGTTAAATATAAAAATATTAAGGGTGGAATAAAAAATTAAAAAGCAGAGGGGAATTTGACTGGAAAATTGCCAATTTGCTGTTGACAACACAAAACCTGAGCCTTGTAAAACTGACACACCATTGTTCAGATGATTGATTCTTACTTGTAACAAAGTAAATTCTTTCATTATGCTCATCGGGGAATGGGGTCAGAGATGGTAACCAAGTGCAGCATAGAGAGGAAAAATCCATCAAAATGTTTTTGATATATTTAGTTCATGCATTTAACATGATGAGTTGATTAATAATTCTCCTGTACATAAAATATTTTGAGACATTCTGGCAAGTCTGCAAGCTTATCACCCTCATTTCACTTAGCCAAATTTGGATCATATCAACAAGCTAAACAGGTATTATCTGGGTTAATAGTACTTGAATATGAAAATACTTAGGAATCCTAAGACTAAAATCTAGATAGGAAGTTGAAAAAAATGGAAGAAAGCAGTGGCAAATCACTTCAATACTGTTGCCCAACAACCAGGGTAAGTATCTTCTGTTGGAAGAGTCAAGCTTGACACAAAAGTTTTTTCACTTTTTCCAGGATTTGTTGAACAAAAAAGGAGAATGCTCTTAATGTTGAAGTCACAAAGTATGTTTTGTTCAGGTGAAAAGTGTCAGGAATCAGAAAGATCTTCAGGTTAGGAAGATTTAATTCCACTTAAATGGCAAAAATAAAATACGTTCAACCATATCCTCCTCCAGGCAAAGCTCACAATACTTGAAAGTGGGAAACAGAAAGTAGAGTGTCTTTATATCAATAAGTAAATTAATATTTTGTTACCAGCTAATTTTTTTAAAAAAACATTTTATCCAGCAGTTGGAAAGTATAAAGTATCAAAAAGTACTTTACAAACAAACTTACTGGTTTTTTTCTCCATCTTTCCTGATGAAGACTTCCTGAAAAGTTTTGCACATTGTTTTAAGCCTTCAGTCATATTATTTTAGTATAATTTTAAAGGACCTGAGAGAATTTTAAAATCACTAAGAGCAAATTGGCATCAGTGTGAAATATTTTAATCAGTTTGATTCATTTTTTTAACGGGTACAAATGGCAACTGATGTGTTCTTTTTAAAAAAAAAAATGCACACATTTTAAATAATATACTTGGCTGCCATCTTCTGTTTTAAAAGTAAAACTGCATCTAAAATTGAAAAATCAATGTTGAACTAAGAAATAGATAATTAAACCCACACTATATTGTTCAATCATTTACACCAGGGTTGCTTGTCCTTGGTCAGTGCCTGAGTTCAAATGGCTAGTGGTTCCAAGATGCTCCTTTGTGGGAATAAAACTTTGACTTCAGTATTGGGTAATGATTAGTCTAAGACCTTATACATACATGTCTGCCTAA
>BHFT01032193.1:0-19454 GCA_004320025.1 Laticauda laticaudata
AATCCAGTTAAAAAGTTAGAGTTATATCATCATGTGGGTTCTCCAGGTGATGAGGCCTCTTGTCCGTTGACCTTGACATATTTTGATAAAGAGTTGCGCAGCTGCACATAGCATAGGATAGAAACCTAAGCAAGAATCTACCCCCCCCCAGCTATACAGTTCTGATTTGTAACACTCCAGCTCACTTTCCAATCACCATTCCCTCCTCCTCCCCTGTTACTTATGGACAGCTGAAAGATGCAAAGCAAAGGGAGAAAATCTTGAAGGCTGACATATCCTGATAAATCCTAAAATATATGTATTTTATGTGTGTTACATAATATTTTCTATTATCTTCTACTTTTTTATAAGACTTAATGCTCTTTTGCAGGAGGTCCAAAATTGTAGCCTCAAGAGTTTCCTTTGCTTTGCATCTTTCAGCTGTCATAAGTAACAGGAGGAGGAGGGAGAAATGGTTATGGGAAGTGAGCTGGAGGTGTTACAAACTCCTGGAGGTGTTACTGAACTGTGTAAGTTGGGGGGGGGGAAGGTTCTTGCTTAGGCTTCTATCCTATGCTATGCACAGCTGCAACCCTATCAAAATATGTCAAGGTCAACGGACAGAGGCCTCATCACCACCTGGAGATGCCCACATGATGATATACGCAACTTTTAATTGGATGAGCCAATTGAACTATTGGGGGTGGGAACATTGCCATCACTTTGTATGTGTGATTTACACGCTCTTTTTCTCAGATTCAGAATTCTTTTGTTGCTACCACTTGACTTCCAGGAAAAGATATCTTTCCTCTAATTAATGGAGTCTAAGTATTTCTTTCTTGGATTTTGAATGGAGCACGATCTGACAAGATGTTTCGATACAATTCTATTTAAGTCTTCAAAAATCTCTTTCCCTAGTCAGATTGGAATTGTCTGGAATAGATATAAAATTCTAGGCAATACTTAATTAATCTTAATTGTAGATATTCTCCCAATCAAGGATAATTGTAAATTTCCCCATTTTGTCAAATCTGTCACAATCTGCTGTTTGAGTTTAAGATAATTATCCTCCTTCAATGTGCTACATCTTGGTGTAATATATACTTAACCTTGTTTGTGGCCTGTATTTCTAAAACTTCTTCCAACTCTGTCTTTCGTCTTGCTAACATATTCTTTGTTAATATCTTTGTCTTATCTTTATTTATTTTCAAACCTGCTACTTTTCCATATTCTTCTATTTTTTCTATTCATTTAGGTGCTGTTTCCAATGGGTCTTCTAATATGAATACCAGGTCATCTGCAAAGGCTTGCAATTTATACTCTTCCTTTTTGATTTTCATTCCTGTTATTTCTTTGTCTTCTCTAATATTCAACACTTCCAATGTTAACACAAACAGCAAGGGCAACCTTGCCTTTTCCTTTTTCTTATATCTAAAAATTCTGTTAATTCTCCATTTACCATAACCTTTACAGTTTGTTCATCATATATCGTTTCAATGACTTGAATAAATTTTTTACCAAAGCCCATTTGTGTCAGTTGAAAGAAGATGAATCGCCAACTCACATTGTCAAAGGCTTTTTGTGCGTCTAAAAACATCAAGGCCATTTGCTTTTCAGGATGCACCTCATAATATTCCAAAATAATTCTCACATTGTCTTTGATTTGTCTCCTTGGCAGGAATCCATTTTGGTCAACATGGATAAAATTATTTAAATATCTTTTTAGTCTTTCTGCCATAATTGAAACAAAAAAATTATAGTCTGAATTTAATAGGGATATAGGTCTGTATCCTCCTTCGGTATAAGTGTAATATAAGCTTCTGTCCATGTTTTGGGTATTCTTTTCTTCAACATAACTTCGTTCATAATTTCTAATAGGTGAAGATTCAATATTTCCTGAAAAGTCTTGTAAAATTCCACTGGTAAGCCATCTGGACCTGGTGCTTNTGTTAATTCCATCATCATTATATTCCCTTCTAACATTGTTTCAATGTCTTTAGGTACCTGAGGTAGATTCACTTTCGGTAAATATTGCTTAACTTTTTCTTCTTGAATATTCTCTTGAAAATACAATTTTCCATAGTAATCTTGTATAATTTTTTTCTTCTCCTCATTTCCAAAGCAAACATGTCCTTCTTCATTTATTAATTGACTAATCCTTCTTGATTCTCTTTCCTTTTTCAGTTTATAGGCTAGCCATCTGCCTGGTTTATTTGTATCTTCAAAGTAATTCTGTTTAGCATTTTTAATTTTTTGTGCTAGTTCCTCTTTTTCCATTAGTCCCATTTTGGTTAGGGTTAGGGTTAGGGTTAGGGTTTGGATCTGGAGGACAGAGCTGGTGTCACAGCAGTACGACACACGATCTTGATCCTCCAAAATTGCTGTTGATATCTCCACTGCTGGACGGTCCCGACAGACCTCAACCATCCCGTAAGGATGGTGATTGATAAGGACATGTCCTGTTGATCCTAGGGACATCTCAAAGTCCCTGGCTGATCCAGGAAAAGCCCTTTTGCTGGCAGCAGAGAGGCAGCCATTCAAGCTGCTAAAGCTGGGAAAGCTCCAGAATGGCAGAAATTGAAAGAAAATGTGTCAGTTTGGTGAGATGAACTTTTACTTATTATTTCTTGAAGAGAAACCCTGAAAGATTTAAAGTGAAATTAAAAGTGAACAGAAAAGAGTTTAAGCAGCAAAATTAAGCTAGTTAAATTGAAAGTTTTTCCCCCTTTTTATTGGAACTTAGAATTTGGCAAAGCTTCTTAATATTAAACTGGACTGGTCTTTTTAAAATTTATTTTTGTTTTTATTTTCTTAACAATTTTTTGAAAGTCTGTTTTCATTAAGTCTCTTCTTTCTGATTTGAGATTTATTTCTTTTTCAAAAGAAAGGATTTCTCAAGGACTCTGAGCTTTGCACTGGAAAAGATAGTGGGATGAGCATGGCAGATTGTTTACACAGGTGCCCATCTGTGAAACTATAGATAACTAGAGTCTGGAATTGAAGTTGAAAGAAAGAAGATTGAAGTGACCTTTGAAAATACTGGAAGTAGAAACTTTGAGTTGATTTACTAAAGAGCCTTGGATATTCAGTGGAAGTGGCTGGCTTCACATTAGAATTTTTTGTTACTTTTCACTTCCTTCTTTACTCCCCATCCAGTTGGATTTTTATATTTGGATTTCAACCTTTCATTCCTGGAACTAGAATGTTTATTTATTTATTTATTTATTTTTGCTCTCTTCCTTTTTTTCTTTTTATAAAGAGAAATAATTGGATTAAGGTATACAAGTGCCTGAATATTTTTTTTCCCTTTTTACTTTTTTGGAGGGGGAATTGCCTGCATATGCTCTTTTTTTCTCTTTTTCCTTTTTTCTCTTTCTTTCTTTACAGATAAGTACTACAAGATGATCAGAAAGACAACAGCCCCAACTTCCTTAATATCAACAGCCTCTTCACCATCTGGAGGACAACGGTCAGTACAGACAGTTTTACAACAGGAGAAAGAGAAGGAAGTAATGATTACAGATGATTATGAAAGGAATTCATAAGATTGAAAAGAGAATGGAGAATATTGAGCAAAGAACTAAAAAGACAGATGAAAAAGTAGAAAATATTCAACAGATGATGATGAAATATGAAGACAGATTCAAAAAAATTGAAATAGATACACAAAGGGACAAGAAAATTGGAGATATTGATACTCGATTGAGCGATGTCGAGAAGGGCAGTTGTGAACCATTAGGATGGGAAATTGATAGATCAGAATTCTACCTAAGATTTCAAAATGTAGAAGAAGGAAAAGATGAAAATCTTGCTGAAATAATGACAGAAATACTGGCAGAAGCATTAGAGATAACCAAAGAGAAGATGATGGATGGGAAAGCGTTCCATGTCTATAAAGATATACAATGAAAAACAGATTACAAGAGAGTTCATATCAGATTTTACTAGAAGATTATTAAGACAAGATAGACAGGTGGCAACAGAGAAAACAGAGTAATTAAAGAACAAGAAATTGTGTGTTAAAAAACACAAGAAGAGTAAGAGAGCTGAGAAGAGAATTTTTTTGACAAAGAGTTACTTAAAGAGGAGTTACTAGAGATTGTTGATGCATAAAGCCTCTTGTTCACTTGGAAAGGAAAGACACAGAATGACATGTTGAAAAAGCTGAGCTTATCTACTTAGAATAGTTTTAGAAGAAGGAGGAGAAGCAAGAAAGGAGAGTCATTAATTGAATTCCAGAGGATGTACGCAGAATGATGAAATGAAAAAGGAAGGTGAGTAGGTGGTGTACAGAGAGCAAGGGAATTAAAACTACTAAGCAATAAACCCCTTATAAGCTAACATTGATGAAAGAAAATGACTTACGGATTAAATAATGGCTTAATTTTGGCTACTAAAGAAGGAAAGTATTTCACAATTAAAAATACTCTAAATTAAATTGAGAAATTAAAAGTTGATATAATTGGCTACAGAATACATATAAAAACAACATGAATATATATTTGAAAACAAAAAAATGGAATATTTACATTGCTGTCACAATCTAAAAAGGGGTGTGGTATTATATGTTAAAGATCAATTTGCAGAAACTAATTTACGACAGTGACGATGGGAGGATTTTGATGGTGGATAATAATGGGACAATAGTTAACACACTTGTAATTGCAATTTATGCTCTGAATGATAACTAGAAGAAGTTTCTCAAGGAAAAATTAATATATAAAAATATTGAATTGGACTATGTTAATAAATTTTGTATGATGGGAGATCTTATGGAATAATTAATGACGTTGGAACTATAAAATGCAGAAATCAAAAAGTACTACCAAAAATCTTTCTTTCGAATAACAAAAGAATTTAACTTAAAAGATGCATGGAGAGAGAGAAATGTGGGAAATAAGCATACACTTTTACTCAAACAGGATGATATGGTCTAGAGTAGATTGATATGATGTCAGCAGAATTATTGGCTAACATACGAGAGATTGAAAATAGGGAACAGCACCTGATCACAGACACATATGGGGTGACGTTATTTGAAAGGGGATATAAGAGGGATTTAGATGATTTAAATAACTGATTTAAAAGAAAAGACTTTAAACAGAAAATAAAGAACTCGTTTTTCTTTTTAAAGAAAATAGAAAAGAGGATACATCCTTAAGAACCTCTGGGACACGATGAATGCCTGCATAGAGGCTTGATAATAGCTTATACAGGAAAAGAATATAAAACAAAAAAAGAACTTTCAATATTGGAGATGATTATCAAGATTGAAAAGACTTACAGAAGTCTCCTTGCAATAAAGTAAATGCTCTTCTCTGAATAGCTCAGTTTTTGACACTTTTCAAAGGTAGGAGAGGGTGGAACTTCCAGATTTACAAGAAGTAGGGTATGGTAGGTTGGCATTGGAGAAACAAAATGTTTTCATGCTCTCATGTTTTGTTTGACCCAAACTTGTTTCGCAAGAAATAAACATGAAACAGAGGTAACAACAAAAACTTTTAATGATTCTTTTAAGCGAATTCCCGTTCTTCACGTTTAAAGGGCTGTTTCATACTAATTTGTATTGATAAGAATGAGCCTTGCAAGGTTGATGCAAGGCTTCCAGACACTAGATAAAGAGTTCTAAGAAATATGTTCAAACAAGAGTTCCAAACACCAAACAAGATATTCAAACATCACAAGGCTTGAGTGCAAAAAACTTCTTTGCTTCCTGCAAAGAAAAGTCACGTCAGGAGGGAGCTGGAATGCAAACTTCATGTGGGTTCCCAGATGCACACACCCTGCCAACGACACAGATGTCCTACTGTATCATGGGTGATGACGGCCTTCTCCTCAGAACTCCTATGAAGCCTAACTTCAGACTCCTAACCTTGAAGAGAGGATCTTCAACGCTGAAGTGTCGCAGGGAAGGGGGTGGTGAGAACGCTTTGGCATCCTGGCCCAACAGGTTCAGGTAATTTCTCACCAACATGACAAGCTGCCAGAGACCGTGAGGAAGGTATGGAAGCTTGCTGCATCCTGACAATTCATGCGCATCGCTCTCAGTCTTGCAGAACAGGCTCGTGGACTCCAAGGAATGGGGACTGGGAGCTGGGGAATGGAGGGGGCAAAACCTGATAGCACTGAGGATTGCAAGGGCCGCCAACAGAGCCTACACGTTGAAGGGAAGAAAGCAGGCATCTCCTGAGGAACTGGTGCAACTCCAGCTGAGAGTGGAGTGGCTAAGACGGATATTAGATGATTATAGGATGCTTCCTTGAGCTGTCTCATCAACTGATGAGATTGTGCATGTATGTTGAGTGGTCGGCAATGACAGGGATTTAATAAAGAGTTGTGTTTATGTTGACATGTGTGGATTGATTATTATTTGTTATTGATAATAAAGGCCATAGGTGTTGGCACAGGGGTGGTGGACATACAGTCCCGACTATGCTTGCATGGAGTTTATCTATCCACCAGCTATTAACCATCCCAAAGGTTATCCCTCCATCACACTTGCATATCTTAACCATTCCCACAAGCTGAGCAAGGATTAACCATTTTAACGTTTCCACAAGACTCTTATTAAAAAAGAAAGTAATGTGTATGAATTAAAAAAAGAAGGCTTTATTAACAAGAAGTTATAAAACAAAAATGAGTCTCTGGCACTCCTCTTGGTCGCTCAGTCTCAGCGGTGAAGGGTCAGTGCTGTGGAGGTGGCTGGTGCGGAGTGCTTGTATAGCTCTCCAAAAGCAGAAGCAGGACGAAGCCCCAGCCCCAGAAGACGACGCCGGTGCTGCAGAAAGAAGCCAAAACCAGCAGAACAGGGGGAGAGCCAGGGGGCATGGTGGTCCTGTCCCGTCCTGTCAAGGGCTGGGCAGCATGATGGGCTGAGGCTTGCTATGTTCAAGCAGGTGGTTGTGGGGTTCTGGCTGGCTAGGAGCGCTGGCAGGAAACAAGGCTGCAGGAGCGCTGGCAGGAGGCAGTGCACAAGGCTGGCGAGGAAGGTGGCAGGGAGACAGGGACAAGCTGGCAGAAGGTGCAGCAGGCTGCAGGGCAGAGGCACAAGGCTGGCAGGAAGGCTGGCACCAAGGGAGGCAGGCACCAAGGCTGGCAGTAAGGCTGGAGGGCAGCACCAGGCTGGCAGGAAGGCTGCAGAGGCAGGCGGGCACCAAGGCTGGCAGAAGGTTTGCAGGAAGGCTGGCACCAAGGCTGGCAGGAAGGCTGGCAGAGGCGCAGCCAAGGCTGGCAGAGACTGCGCTGGCAGCAAGGCTGGCAGTCAGGCAGACAGCAAGGCGTGGCGGAGGGAGGCCTGGCCAGCAAGGCTGGCAGGCAGGCAGACAGCAAGGCTGGCAGGCGAGGCTGGCAGCAAGGCTGGCAGTAGAAGGCTGGAGCAAGGCTGGGAATCAAGGCTTGCAGGCAGACATTGCAGCAGGAAGGACAAGGCATCGATGTGTCCTGGAAGCAGTCTTTCTCTGAATGGCGACTGCTTCCGAGCTGCTTCCTTATATCTGTGGCTGACGCGAGATAGCATGCCTCCCGCTATGCGCAATTAGACGCTCGGCCATGCCGTAGGCTTCTGCTGGTTTTTTTGCAATTTCGCGCTGCGTGCATCGCTGTTGCATTCCGCTCCTGCATGCCGCTCTGCATCGCGTCTGTATTCCGCATGTCAGTCCGGTTCCGCATCACTTTGGCTGAGGCCGCCCGGAACCAGTTGGATGTGCCAATGCCGCTCCGTCCGCTCATACCGCTTGGGCTTCCGTGTCCGTTCCAAGTCCACTTTTACATCCGCCCTGCCTCGTCCCCACGACGTCGTCGTTATGTCGCTCGCGGTTATGCACATTTTGCCCCTTCTGAGAGATAACAATGGATGGAACATTTTTCTCATCCGTTGTGTCTGTTTTGCATCCGTTGGGCAGTGTGACAGGGCCTTTAAGAGTCTGTTCCTGCTGGCAGTGAATGGCTGCAGCTAGCAGCCTATACAAAATAGTAAAGCAGTAGGTCCAGAAAATGCCTTTGAGGTCTTCTAATCTAATACTCTGCCCTGCCCAAAGCAGGAATCCTTGGTCAAATGGTTGTCCAATTAAAAAAAAAAAAAAACCCACTCTGTGGCGATGGAGTTCCCACAACTCCAGGAGACAAACTGTTCCATTGACTATTTGTTCTCATTCTTAGGAGGTTTCACCATAGTTCCAGGTTGGATGTCTTTGATTAACTTCCACCCATTGATTCCCTCAGCTGTTTTGGAGAACTTTCAAGGGTCCTAGAATTTTTTAATATATATTGTGGTTACCAGAAACTGGATGAGGTATTCCAGATGTGACTTTACTGGAGCAGTATAGAGCAGTACTATCACGTCTTGTGTTTGTGCTACTATTCCTCTCTTGATGCAATGGCCTGGCCCTCTTAATTCATAAAAAAGTAGAAAATATGGCTACTCAACATGTCACACCTCTTGCCCTGTTAGCAGAATCAGCAAAACCTCTGTTATGCAATTCACTGGTGGCAAAAAATCTGCTGTCTTTTTTTGGTTGAAATAGACTGGAGCATCATTCCTTTTCTTAAAAATAAAATAAAATAAACAGGCCAAGCACATTTATTTAAAATAATAGATTATTTTCCCTGGTGAAAAATGGTGTGCGCGTTGCAACATAGAAAATTAGAAAAGGTAGTGAAAGAACCATTGAATGTACTTGAATATCTCATATTTTCCATATACTGCAGATTTTGGAACAGCTCATGTAGCATTATAGCCCAAAAGTGTATTTAAATAAGTGGCCACAATCCCTATGGAACAATACATTTTAAAACAATTTGTCCCAAGTATGTGATTTCTATTAAGTAAATTCTACAGAACAGGAATAATGCATTTAGTTTTTCTACTCAGTGGAGTTATTTATTTATTGGTGCAGGAGAGAAAAGTTGCTCTCCATAGTTATGTGCTAAGCAGCTCTGCCTAACATGTTTTGCTTGGAACACTCAAAGGTATAAAATTTAATCAGAGAAAGAACAAGAGACAAATAAAAATGCTCATGCCAAGGAAACCCTGAAATGTGGTGCTTTATTTGGTGAGCCAACAACAATGAAAAGTACACTTTCTGTAAGGATTTTCAAATATCTGTCTACGTACTTCAAAATGATGCTAATATGCCTCTTTACCTGAAAGAGTCAGGCTATTCATTATTTGGAAGCCCATGCCGAGAACTGAGAAGTTAGAATTTCACTAAGCATAAATCCACTTTGGGCGCATCAGGCTGGGAGCACAAAAGATTCAAGATTGTGATTGTCCTCTGATTGGAGACATTTTTGACAAGAATGTTAATTCTGTCTTTTAAAGGTAAATATTCCCCTTAGCTGAGACTGCCATTGATTCTGCATGGAGCAATAAGATTGTCCTAACTGCATTTTTGTGACATAGCTGTCACACTAGTACAGCTGCCTTATCACTCATGTCTCTATAATGACCTTTTTTAGTGCATTTACACCCTGCTTTTGGCTGGCGGCTGGTGGCTTATGCAGTGGCAAAATTATTCATTGGAAGCACTTATTAAGAAAGTATGAGGCAGTAAGCTGTGGTAATATAGTCAGCAAAGCTGACAATTATATATGGATCAAGGAGATTATTAGACACAAAGCTTTCATAAATGTTACAGTTATGCAATGATATAATGGCTTAGGATTAAAATATATGATTATTGATGTTTATATATTTTTTCTTCCATTTTAAATCACATTTTAATGCAAACAGTGTTTTCCCAAACCTTATGCTAGAATTATCTAATATGCATGAGGTTGTAAATTCATCCCTATGTAACATGAAGATACATATATACATACAGACATATATGTGCACATGTACACCAACTCCTATATAAATAACTTCCACATATCTATGATCCAACATCAATCAAAGTAGGGCTTCAGAATGAAAGGGGAGAATCAACTGAACAGGAACATAGCTACAGATCCCACTGGTGGAAGAGTTCCATCTAGCATCTCCTAATGATAACAGTGTAATTAGGAAAAAGCTACCTGATTGTGATCACTCTGCATGGCTAATCAAAGTAATCAGCAAGCCTCTTTACTCACATTCAGCCTGCAACTCAGCCTATGGAAATTGCTATTGAGAGCTACGCCAACGATCCTTGTCATTTGCCTCAAAATGTTCATCCTTAAAAGTACCAAGACAGGAAAAACTTCTTAAGTAAACAAAAAGGTACCTGCTTATCTTACAAGGTAATTTATTTTATTGCATGTAAAAGTCCAGAATGTTATGTGCAGGGGCAGAATTCATTCTCCAAACTAAACTATAGTTTACTTATTCATAGACTAAAAACATGTAAATGGCTGGATTCATACAACACTCAGTGGCTAAGCTTTTTTGGACAGATGCCATGATTTTAATTAATTAATTAATTAATTGGGGTTTTTTTTCAGGTAGTATGATGATCTGGCACCACTGCAGATAACGTTTCTGAGCATATTAAAATAGATACCCTTCTCAAAGAAGCCATCACTCCCTATATATGCTAGACAATGGAATGCACAATTCCATCTCGTGTGCCAGCTGCAATCTCTTCTTTGTTCACAGTCACTCATGGATTAGTGACCTTTGAGCTGAACTGTTAGCAAATCTAACACTTTGATGACTGCAGGCCTACAAGACAAAGGAAAGAGTAGAGATTTCCTTATCACATTGCCATGTTTCCCCACGAAGCAGAAAATGTTAGCATTGGCATGCAAACTGACATACATTTTAATTATCACATTAAATTATCACATTAAACAAGAAGAAAACTTTCAACATACCAATTCCACCCGCACTTTCGACAATTTTGTAAACAACAAACTAAAAGACTCAAGGTCCATCCCACCCCTGAAAGGACCTAATGGTAAAGACTGCAAAAAAATGACTGCACTATTAAGCCCCACTCTTTAACACATTCTTTGGCTCACATATATTGTAAGCAGCAATGCATCATGCCACTATTTCCTAGTCGAATCACACAGACAACTACAATGATGTTAATACATATATCGATTTTCAGAAGAACAATGTTGAAAAAGCACACACAATTGAAAAGCCATTCTATCTATTAGACAGGACGGAATATGTGCTACTTCTAAAAAACGTTATCCACTGCATAGCCAAACCTCTAAGCATAACTTTGAAACATCTTTCAGGACCAGCTCCTTGCCAAAACTGTTGGTTTCATAAGCGGCAGTCATTCCATCTTCCACAAAGGGAGACCCCAGTCTTAGTTGAAAATCACAGACACAATCTCTTTATGCTGCGTCACCTGCAAAGTCATGGAATCAATTATTACCGCCATCCATTATCCTCCCTTAGCGACAAACAACTATTCTCCAATAACAATTTTGGTTTCAGAAAAAACAATCCTGCAATCTGCAACTCTTACACTGCAAAAACATATGGACTGCAACTCGAATCAGGGAAGCAATAGACCAATCTACATAAACTTCTTCTGTAAAGCCTTTGATTCAATGGTACATGACAACTATACTACTTAAACTAAAACCTTATGGTATCTCTAGACACTACATCACTGGATTAGAAGCATTCCTGTAACAGACAACAAATGGTCAAGAATTTGGGAGCGTCTATCAAATTTGTCACTGTCAAAGTGGTGTCCCAAGGCAGTGTTTTTGGACCAACCTCTTCATGCTCTAATATAATGACTGTGGTGATTATATAAGAGCAACTGTGTTCTCTTCGCTGATGATGTAAAGCTTATTTTACACAACAGACAATACTGCTTCCCTTCAAAAAAGACTTTGAATATGTATCAGAATGGCAAACAAATGGAACTTCAAAATCTCAACAAATAAATTCTCTGTCCTACATATTGGGCAAAAAATCAGAAAATAAAATACAGGCTGACATATTCAAGACTTGGTGATGATCAAGCTCGTCAGACCTTCGAGTACTGCATCTCTAATGACCTAAAGTGCTAGAGCCCATTGTACTACACAGCCAAAAAGGCATTAAGAGTTGTTAAGCCTAATCTGACCGGTAGCCTTTTTCTTGGTAAATATTTACACTAATATACTAGAGCATACAACAAATTTGCTGGACCATACTTTAATCCTCAGTCTGGAACCCACATTACGTATCTGATATTAACACAGGTTGAGAAATCCAGAAAATATTTACAAGAAGAAATTCTCCACTCCTCACTTCGTGCAGAATACTTTTTGCCAACAGACTTCGAAATCTAGACTAGAAAATCTAGAACTAAGCCACTTCGGTCTGATCTAAGTATAGTATAATAAAACCATACATTGCAATGTCCTACCTGTTCATGAAATACTTCAGGCTTCAACGCATAACAACACCAAGAGCAAACATATAGATAACAAACTCAAGGTAATCGCACGCAAACTTGATTGCAGGAAAATATGACTTGCAGAAACAGAGTGGTCAGTGTCTGGAATACTCTACCTGACTCTATGGTTTCTTCCCCAAATCCCAAAAACTTTAACCTTAGACTGTCTACTATTGACCTCACCCCTTTCCTAAGAGGGGGTGCATAAGCACACCAGCATAAGCGTGCCTACCATCCCTGTCCTATTGTTTCTTTTATTTTTTTTATTTTTCTTATATGTATCCATGTATTCATAGCTATGTTTTTACTTATACATATTATCTTGTAAGCAATTGACAAAAATAAATAAATAAACAAATAATAAATGAATAAAACATTTTACACATCAGATATAGAGGTGGGACTGAGAACTGGTGTAGGTATTCATTCCTAGTATCTCCCAGCCAGCTGCCTACATTTCTAGGGCTTTCAAAGATAGAAAAATGTTGTTACAGCAACTGAAAGATTGGATCTTGGAGTTCCTGCAATCATGCCCATGGTTTTTAAAAGGGGAGATCTACGAAATCCTATGATTTCTCAGAATTATGCCAAGGTTTGTTTATTTAGTTATTTATTTTATTTTGTCAAGCAATTATAAGATAACAGGTGTAAGTTTAAACATAGTTTTGAATACATGAAATGAATACATATAAGAAAAAAACAATAGGACAGGGACGGTGGGCACGTTAGTGTTATTTCTTTATGTATTTCTAGTTTATCTTTTTCATTGACAGTATATTTAAAGAAAGGAAATCAAATAAATCTTTCAGCTTTACTATATGTATGGCAACTGTAGGTTTTTAAATGCTCTCACTGACTCTCATAGGGATGGAGACTGGTAGAAAATGCAGGCCAAATATCAGGTTTGTGTGCATCATCGAGATAAATGCTGAATTATACAACAGCAACATCCAAACCGCTGTGAAACTTAAATTGCTTGCAATAAATTAGTAAAGTAAACCCAGGTGAATTAAGCAATAGCAAACGATGGAAAACATTGAAAATCTCCCTGTAACATTAGATTGAATCTTTCTATGAAGGGGAAATAGATAATCTACAAACAAATTTGATCTTCAGACAATATAAATTTTTCATTTTCCAAAGGAAAGACAAAATGAATTTAAAAGCCAGATATCTGAAACTGAGAGGAAATAAGATAAAATTTGTCTAATGCAATTCTATTTTATTGCATTTATGAATAAACAAGTATTTTAAGCAGTGGGCATTGGGTCCTATTGAGTTCAGTTCAATTAATGTCTCTTTGGAGAATTTAAAAAACATTTCCCTCTCACTGTTGAGAGATCTAAATTGATATAACCTTTGCTTTTCTTCATTACTCTAGCAAATATTTCATATTCATGAAGGTTAAATAAAAACTAAACACAGACTACAGAACAAAATTTTAAGCTGCTGGTGTCAACTCATAAAATATTTCTATGGTCTTTTTAGAGATGCCTACAGAAAGGAAGGGGGAGCAGTGCAGCAGCTTGGAAACCAAAGTGCATTCCATAAATAGTTTTCAAAGATAGTAACTAGGTGACTGAAGTTTCTGCCCCACAAAATTCTAACTGGAGAATGATTGACTCTTGGCTATGGATATGTCCCATTGGAGAATATGAGTTATGATACACCTAGGGGGTGGGAGAAAACCTGAGTCAAGGGTGACAATGAATTATGTATCTCAGAGTGAGCTACACTTTAACTCCCAATAAATCCTTTTGAAGTTTTGGAAGTTTGGCTTGAGACTCATGATTTAATTGGAGTAACTGCCAGAATCCTGACAGCTAGCCAACTCTGAGACACATAATTCATTGTCACCCTTGACCCTGGTTTTTCCCCACCCCCTGGGTGTATCATAATTCATATTCTCCAATGGGACACATCCATAGCCAACAGCTAGACTTGGTTGCGAAGCCTACGGAACTGCCCTTCTAGAAGTGGAGAGGGGAACCCTAGTGATGAAATTTGTCAGTCAATGACCATGGCAATGTAGGAAGTGTTCATTCTAGATGTTTGATATGGAGTACCCACCTAGTCCCAAGGGTAAAAACACCTTCAATGTAGGTCACAGCTTTGAGTCAATAATATGAGCTTGCATAGGTGTTTAGTAAGTCAGTCCCAGAATTGGCCTCTGTTGGCATTTTATAGCATCAGCATGTTTTATTATGTTCAAAGTAAACAAAAGCAGTTGGCTAATTTGGTTATCTTAATATTGGCACAACTGTCAAGTTCAGTGTGGATAGCAAATGAGTTGGGCAAAAACTACTCTGATGAGCCATTTGAGGCCTCTTTATAAGGAGAAATGGCCTGTCCAATAGTCTTCTCTTTGTTAACTGAACTAACAGTAGTCTGAACATACAAGAATGGATTGAGGACCAGAACAAATTCAGGGAACACTAGGGCAGTGGTTGACAACCAGTGGGCTGGGGACCACCGGTGGTCCACGAGACCACTGGGGACCACTGGTGGTCCATGAGAAAACTTTGGTGGTCCACAGAGAAATGTCACCCTCAAAGCGATTAATCCAGGCTGCGTGGGAACACAAGGCTTGTGTCACTTGCATTGCGAACAACACGAGGTAGTGAGGGGAGGGGGGAAAAGGCGGGGGGGGGAACTTGCCCCACTCACCACATATGCCTCGCCTGGCCACCAGGCTACTTCCTTCTTCTTCTGCTTTTGGCTGCACACAAGGAAAGCAGCAAAAGTCTTTCTTTCTCTCCCCCAAACTCCACCAGAAGTGAGTCTTTGGGATGCTGCAAGGCCTCCTGTTCCAAAAGGCTGAGACTCATTTCTGGCAGAGTTTGGGGGAGAGAAAGAAAGAATTCTGCTGCTGCTTCTGCTGCTTTCCTTGCATGAAGTCCAAAGTCTCTCTCTCTCCCCCTGAGAATGGAGCTGGAAGCGGTATCCTGTGATCCCAAATAAAGAATGACTGATCGATAGGAAAATGGGGTGGGGGATTTTCCTGCAGTCTTTTTTTGGGATTTTACCAGGGTCTCTGATCCGCGGGATTTAAAATTATGAGTTTGGTGATCCCTGAGGTCTAAAAGGTTGGTGACCCCTGCATTAGGGGATGCAGCATGGCAGCAAGCAAACTTAACAGAAGCAATGTTAAAGATCTAGGATGCCAATGGAAAGCTATGGGGAAACAAACAGGATCAACTTTAAATTCTGGTGCAAGATGGCAAATATAGCACGGTTGTTACTGAAACCTGGTAAGGTGAAACTCATGATTGGATTATAGTTCTGGAAGAATATCATTTGTTCAAAAGAAATTGACCCAACAATAAGAAAGTATCATATGTAAAGGATGACTATATGGCATTTCATTTGGTGAAAACCTTGCAAAATTCATCTAGATAAATATTAAAGGGGAAATAAACAATAATGACACTATTGTAAATGTATACTAAAGGTTTTCAAACCAAGCAGAAGATATAGATAAAATATTCTCAAATCTATGCCTGATGCATGAAGGAAACACACACACGATGGTGATAATGGAAGGTTTTAACTATCCCAACATTAACTGGGAATCAGTTAACTGGAAATTAACTGCAGTTTAATGTGCTTTGCAGGGAACTTCATTATCCAAAAGATAGAAAAGGGAACTAAGAGTAAACTGTACCAGATTCAATGCTTACTAAGGGAAGAAATAGTTGACAAAGTGGAAGTTGCAAAACATTGAAAAAGAGTGACCATGTAATTCTAAAATTCACTATACTGTAAACAGTAGAAGAAACTGAGGATAGTTAGATGAATGTTCTAGATTTCAAGAGAAATTATTTCAATGAGCTGAGGGAAAAAGAAGAGATCAATGGATGAAAATCCTGATGAGACAAATGGTTCAGCAAAGTAGGAAAATTCTGAAAAATAAGACAACAAATGACCAAATGCAAACAATATTAAAGAGAAATACAAGACACCTGAAGAAATCAACATAATTGCATAAAGAGCTCTCTGGTAAACTGAGAAGCAAAATGGAAAACTTTAAATCAAGGTACATATGACTTCTGGAAGAACAAATGGTGAATCAAAGATGGCTTCACAAAATGTGAAGTCAACAATAACACTGAAGAATGAAGAACCTAGGAGTACAAAGGCTCTTTGAAGCTTTGAGAGGAATTGAGATTGCCCACAACTGCTCCAGACAGTTGCTCCTCATAAGGAAACCACAAAATAATAATCTCCCGCAGTTTTAGAATTCTGGGAGAGGAGAGAATAGCTATCTTGCTCAAACCATGGTCAACACTTTGAAAAGTTACTAAATGCATGTACTTCCTTTTCTAATAACTTTTCTGAAATTGCTTCTTAATTGCTTTTTAACTATTAGATTAGCTATTACAAATGTTTGGAATGACAAGTCTGACAGCATTGGAGACCTTTCTTCCTTAGCAAAACAAGTTTTAAAACTTTAATTTTTTTTCAGTTTTGCAAAATGGTGAACTGGTAAACTCTGATTTTAGAAAGTTACAAATGTACTAGGGATCCAGATAAATTGGAAATAAGAGTTTGAAATTAATTATCATGTATCCTCCTCAAAGGAAAATGCTTTTGCTTTTTTAAAAAAAAGAAACATAAGATTTTAAAAATTGGACATCAGAGGAAACTGAAATTATAACTCAAAAGAGAACAACATATAAATCTGACTTATAATTACAGATTGGAGTTAAGTATTTTAACAATGGACATATTGAAGGATATTTTTGAAAAATGGACTCAGGAGTTAATATTAATAGTGTCAAAATATTACTTTTTTTTGTATATTATAGTCTTATTCTTTCCCTTTCTTCATTTTCTGCACTTTCTATTTCTATTTTTATCTTTTTATAGTACTTAGTTTTTACTGGTGTAATTATAATGTTTAATGAAATTACTATTTTTTTTAAAAAAAAGTGGAAAGCATATAACAAAATCAGAATATCAGAAAATAGCTTGAATCTATGCCCAGGAATGATTTGCAATGAAAAACAGGAAGAAACCCCTTTAAAGAGGCTTACTGTGGTATGTAAAGTATACGAAAAGGAGAAGATTGCATGATGATGATGGATTAAAAAAAAGAACACTACTTAATTCCTATTTTAAATATAGCAGTTAGTAGATGTAATCTCAGAACCACTAAGAGTACCATTTGTGAACTTCAAGAAGATTGAAATAGTGTTAGTTCAATTGCTCTCAGAGAGAATGATAATGACCAAATGATTGCAAAAAATTTTAGGTAGTCCTCGACTTACGACCACAATTGAACATGGTTTTTCTTGCCACCATTGTTCAGTGAATCACTGCAGTTGTTACATTAGTATCATGGTTGTTAAGTGACTCCCATTTTCCCATTGACTTTGTTTTTCAAAAGGTTGCAAAAGGTGATTGCATGATCAGATGATCAGAGTCATAAGTGTGAAAAACTGTCATAAGACACCTTTTTTAGTGTCACTATATTTTCACTATATTTTCACTATATATTGTAAGTTGAGAACTACCTGAATAATCCTTCCATCCTCACAACCACCATCCGGTCAGAATTAATGCTTCCATTCCCCCATCATCCAGTCAGAACTGATGAAGTTTCTTGGATGAAAAGTGAAATGTTTTCTTCCTCAAGGAAAAAAAACCAGTCCTTTTGAAAAAGTATCTTTGTGACACCTTAGCTCTTCTTTGATCTTTTTTTTTTTTTAAAGGAAATGGGCAAAAGAAACTACAGATCAAACTGCTAGACATCAACACCAGACTCANTCTTCTTTGATCTTTTTTTTTTTTTAAAGGAAATGGGCAAAAGAAACTACAGATCAAACTGCTAGACATCAACACCAGACTCAATCCTATACAAAAAATATATATCAAGCAATGAGTTTGCAAGCAAAAATAGATCATGCCAAACAAATCTTACTGCTTTTTTTGACAAAGTTACTAAATTAGGGGATGCAGCTTTGTTCGGCATCAGGAAAATATTTGATAGTTAAAATAGATCCCTTGATAAAATGAAATTATATGGGATAGATGGTACCAGTACTACATGGATTTGCCATTGATTAAATAAACAATATCCACTAATTGGTCCTTAATGGATTTATGTTTGCATGGAGGGAGATATTCAATGGAGTAGCATAAGATTCTTTTTGGATACAGGAATCTTCATTCATGTATCGTTCCTTCATAAACGACTTAAATGAAAGGATCAAAGAGATACTCATCAAATTTGCAAAAGATACAAAACTGGGAGAGACTGTTAATACTTCAGAAGCCAAGCTTGTATCTGGGTGGGAGGGAATGGTCACATGAGCAACCACTATGCTGCAACTGCTAAAAAAAAAGTCACTGCAATCTTAGATTGCATCAACAGAGGTTCCAAAACTATGAGAAATTAATTCTTCTGTTCTGTGATGCCTGGACAGACCTCACTTGGAATATCATATCCAATTCTGATTTGCATTTTACAAAAAAGATGCAGAAGAACATAGAAGAGTTTAGAGAAGAGTAGAACAGATGGTGAGTAGCCCAAATTCTATAAAGATCATTTAAAAGAACTGGGTAAATTTAGCTTAGAAAGAAAAGGCTAATAGGAAACATTATAGCAGTCTCCCAAAACCTAAGGATTAAAACAGGACATGCATTTATTCTCCATAGCATCTGTGAATAAAACAAGAACCAATGAATGGAAGCTTTCTAGAGACAGAATCAAACAAAAAATAGAGGGACTTTCTACTTATGAAAGCTATTAAGCAATGGAACAGCTGACTCTTGGAGTTGTGGCTGCTCCATCAGTGGAGACATTGAAGTTGAAATGAAGATTTGAATAATCATTTGTCTGGAATGATATGAATGATATGGAGTATTCTTCTCTAGATAGGGACCTGCATAGACCCCTTCCAATCCTACAATCGTATCACTTGATAACTTCAGGGCCCTGATAGCATGGAATCTCCCTTGCCACTTCATTTTTTGTTCTCCTGAGCAGATGAGGACAATTGGCCTCTGCTGTGTATGGAACTTGGTAGGCTCCAAGTTCCCCATTCTGATTGGCTGAAAAGGCCACCCTCGGATTGGCCACTAGAGAACCAATCCGATTGGCCCGCTTGATGGTGGGAACACTTAAAGTGGTGTCATTGGCCA
>BHFT01032194.1:0-23761 GCA_004320025.1 Laticauda laticaudata
ATTTTAACAAAAGCCCTGGGATAACTTAAATATTGGCTGGGGCAGTGTGCTTCTTTCTAGTTTTTTTTTAAGCCTGATCGGAGGACAGCAGAGCGCAGATACTTTGGGATGCACCCAGCATTTTGGACTTGTGCGCGTCTGAGCCCAGGTTGAAGCTAGCCACCACTTCCTGTGCACCTGGACCCGCCTGGACTGAGGTGGGCAACCCTGACTCTGCACCACCTGGCCTCTGGGAACCACACACAGAAAACATGCAAGTAATGCATGAGGGTGCCACACAACAGCAATAAGCAAAGTGGTCAGAGAAGTGGTGCAGGCCATCTTCGAGAAATACGTGGAGGAGCTCCTTGCAGTGCCCCACCACTTGAACTAGGTGGAGAATCTTGGCAGAAAGAGTGGTATCAGAGGTGGAATTTCCCCACATATGTGCGGTACCGCACTTCCGTTGGAAGCCATAGATAGGGAAGCCACCAGTGGCCTGCAAAGCTCCAGGCCAATCTCAGGATCCACTTATTGACAACTACAAAAGGGATTTCTTCAAGTATCATCCTCCTTTGCAAGGTTGATGCTGACTAAAGTTATCTACATCGATGCTTCAGGCAACGGGTCAGCTTCAGATGCCCAGGTTATACAACACCAGTGACGCTCAAGGATGGGCCCTGGAACGCAACCTCATCATGGGTTTTCAGATACAGACGCCCCTACCCAATCAACACACAACATGTGCCCTACTTCATCATTGATGATGATGCCTTCTCCCCTCAGAACCTAACCTCATGAAGCGGTACAGTTCAAGATACCTTCACTCGGTGAAGAGAGGATCTTCAACTACAAGCTGTCCAGAGCAAGACGGGTGTGAGAACGCCTTTGGCATCCTGGCCACAGGTTCCAGGTTTCTCACTGCACCTCGGCATGAGGCAGCATACTGTGAGACAAGCATGCGTGAAGCTTGCTGCATCTGCACAATCTTTCCATGCGCCCGCCGCTACGCGCAGTCTTGCAGAACAGGCTTGTAGACCTCCAACAAGGACAATGGGGACATGGAGCTGGTGAATGGTGAGGCAAGGAACGAAACCTAATAGATCACTGGATCGTACAAGGCCCCAACAGAGCTTCACATGAAGGAAGAAGCAGCACAACCTACTGAGAACAGCTGGTTGCAACTCCCCCAAGCTGAGCAGTGGAGTGGCAAAGACAGGATGATAGATGATTAATGGGATGCTTCCTTGAGCCTGTTCGCATACATTGAATGGAGATTGTGCCATGTATGTTGAGCTGGTCTTACTAATGAATAGGGCATTAATAAAGAGCTTTGTTTATTTTTAAAATGTGTTGATCAATGAAATAAATTGTTATTGATAAAAAGGTCCATATGTGTGGCAGTTGGGATGGTGGACGCATGACAGTCCGCACTATGCTTGCACTGGAGGTTTATCTTCCACAACTATCCTTATCTATTCTCACAGGCTTAACGGCATTTTTTTCAAAGTTTTCACCACAATACTTATTAAGTAAAAAAAATGAAAAGTGTGTGAAGCAAAGGATAACTTTATTAATAATGTCTAAAGTAAAGCTGTATGACTTTATTAAAAAAGAAAATGAACGCAAGTAAAGTGTCTTAAGCAAAGATAAACTTAACAAGTAAAACCAGCTCAGTCTCTGACCCCACTATTCTCAGTCACGTCTGAGTCATGTCCATGGTCTGCAGCTTTAAAGGCGGCCAGGGACAGTGGGGTGGCTGGTTGGCTTGAGTGCTGGTCTGAGGCACCATTAGGATGCTTGGCCCGAGGGTACAACAGGGGATGGTGTGGTTTCAGGAGCTATCCGAGAGCACTCAGTCCCGTGAGGTTTGAGAGGCGCTAATCAAGGACTGAGATGTCAGGCCCAATACTGGATGACAGATTGTCCGTTGACGGGCTTGGGGGTGGATGGAAGGAACAGATTGTAGGTCGGGCTGTCTGTCTGCAACTGGGTGAGGGACTGGTGTCTGTGGCGTGCGATGAACCTGGGCTGGACTGAGGTCTGTTTTTACTGTGGGAAATCCTGGTAGTTGTAGCCTTGGTAGGTGAGGGGCTGTTGAAAAAGCCGTGGAAGGGCTGTGACATCGCCTGGAGTGGAGGAGCAGACCTGGACTGGGTAGGGAGCCGCTTTGGCTGGGCGCTTGAGGGTTGTGCAGAAGTGCTGTGATCTTCTGCTTCATCAACCTGGTACTGGGCCTTGGGCGGTCCCTCAGGGTCTGGCTCATGTAGGTGATGAAGGGTTGTTCCAGCCCGAGGATGCTCTGTCCAAGTGGACCAGCTGAGAGAGAAGTTCTGTGCTGGTCTTCATTGTTGTCCCTGATCTCCAACAGCACACCTGTGGTACTGGCCCTCACAGTCTGCTCTCTGTTTCCTGCATCCTCTGGAGCTGGGGGGGGGGGTAGGGGGTGAGTTTGGCTTCTGGTGGCTGCTGCTGTCTTCCTCCATTTGTGACAGCAGGGCATCACCCCGCACGGGATTTCCTCCAAGTCTGCCAGCATGGGGAGTGCAGCTGTCGAGGTGGGGGTCTCTGCCGTGGGGCCTCTGAGACACTGCCTGGACGAGGCTGCACTGGCTCCTGCTGGAAGAGGACTGGCTCTCTGTGGGCCTTCTGAGGGAGAGGAGTGTCCAAAGGGGTGCCGCTCCTCGGTGGCAAGATTGCACCCTCCAGGAAAAACTGCACTTGGCCATGACGTATATCTCCCCGGTCAGTGAGCTTTGACAGCGGCCTGCGCCGGATTTTCTTGAGGTGTGCTTGCGATCCAGGTGTGCATAGTGCTTCCACCATCCCAGGAGTACTTCTGCAGTGTACCCCAGGCTCTCTGCCTTGGTCCTCTCAAGTGCCTGCTTCTTCTTTGGTGTACGCATAGAGTCTGTGGCCCTTTCTCCAGAAGGTACTCGTTCTCCCGTTAGCCATTCTAGGGCACACTATATTCATCCTCTCATCTTAAGCCTTCACACACCTAAACCCCCCGCTCACTTAACGTGTAGCTTACAGCTTCTTGCTCTACACTTTACTCCTCCTGTTTGCTCTCTCTAACTCACCGTCATAGCGGAGCGGTGTCTCTACGTCAGAGGAGCTACGTTCAAGAGGCCGGCATTGAGCCAGACCAGAGTGCTTTAATTGGAATACAGAAGTGGTCTTGAGAGATTAAGCAGGGGCTTCAGCCTCCCAGGGCTTTCGAGAGAGGAGGCCTTAGAGGTGCCTTAGAGACCACATGGTGAATCCAGGGGCAGGCGAGAACAGTCAGCAGTCAGCAGAGGGTGTGCGGGCGTATGGCTCGTCTAGAGAAGACGTACTTTTGTTGCATGTGGGAGGGAGCGGGGGAGAGTGGGATGTCGCTGGTTCTGTCCTTCTGGCCAAGGTGCATTGAGTGTATTGAATGGACGCATGTGAGGTTCTTTCCCGCCTTTCCTATATGGCAGGATGACGACACCTCATATCCGCGTTGCTTATATGCAGTATGACTTGTGGCAGTCATGATCTTCTTCTTCTCTTGCGCTGTGCATAGCCTGACTGCCATGTGTGCAGAACCTGTTCCTGTTGAATTTGCCGCGTGGAGGCCTGCAAACCTCCTATATATGCCATACTCCCCCGCACTGCGCAAGTTCAGGGCTGAGACCTAATCCAGTGGCCCCTTCCCGAGTTGTGCATCACATGACCACTGTCCTGGGGGACTTGGGCCACGGAGGAACCGCTCCGACTGCTTTTGCATGTTCTAGTCCTACCTTAGGCGGCTTTCTATGCTTGGCAGATGTGGATGCATCACAGCCCTTCATTGCAGCGCTTAGACTTTGCCTGGCCTCATTGCCCAGGCTTCGCCATATGGTTCTCCTCCGGCTCGTGCGCCTGGTGGGATGGGAGCACCAATGTGTTTAACGGAGTGTGTGTGAAGCGTCGTCTTCGCACTGTGAATTCATTGATGAGAGCTCTGCTCGGCCTAGGCATAGCCGCCGCTATGGATGGCCGCGCTTTACACCATCCTCGCTCACCCTGGACGCTGGGCGTCCTCACCGCCAAGTGAAGCTCTTTGTGCTCTAATATTCGCCTCGCCCACGTGGGGTGGCTGCAGCGCTCATTTGCGGCTTAGTAGCGTTCTGCCGTGTTTCACTCTCGTCATGTTATGATGTGGTGTACTTGTTTTCTCGCATAGTTTTATATGGAATGTAGGTCGATATAGACCGGTATTTGGAGGTAGCAGGCCGCACAGGTGGCGACAGGAACCATTTTGCTGCGTGAAGCTGATGTGTCTCCCCCGCATGGGGTGCTCTCCCTTTATGCATGATTGCTTTTAGCATGGACAGTAGACCTGGGTGGCTACCGCCCTTGGGATGTACCCGCAACACTAACCCTTTTCATAGCTGGAGTCCAAACTCGCCCATGGCATCTCAGGCTTACTAAACTAAGCGTCCTGTACAATGCAGCACGAGGAGTGATACTAGAGAGGCAAACGATCTATCCTTGGCATGAGGCCTTCACAGAGAGCATAGGTCTTCCACTGATATTACTTAATGATATAGTGCACTGTAGCTAGGCCAGTAGAGTTATTCCTCTAATGTACTTGGGAGATAGTGTGCAACTGATTCATTTCCACTAAGGTTCGGTCCCGACCATAGTTTGATGCTCGCCCACGTGTAGACGAGTTTGCAGAGGGAGAAAATGACACGATTACACAGAATCTTAAAATGACGTACACGCACGTATGCTCTTGTAATTTTTAAGTTTAAGGACGGTGATTTCATAAGATGGATTATAGAGTCAAATCGAGTCTTGGATTCTTTAGTCGTATGTATATCCACACCAGTTCACGCCTCAATTGTTGTGAAGCTTGTTGGCTCTTTTGCTGAGAGATTATGTTGTTGTTGTCCTCTATTCTTTGGTAATTATTAAAGTCCAATTTTCACCATGTTTAATGTTGGAAATTTTAATTTTAAAAAGTGAAAAGCTTTAGGAGTGGATGAGCACTGTCTCTTTGTGTTAATGATGTAATTAGATGTTGGTCTATAGATGGAGCCATAGTTGCCGGCTATTCACTACGGTCATTTCTCATCATCATTGTCTCTTGTAACGTTGGCCGGGCTGTTATTTAATAATATATTTACCGTGATCTCAGTTATTAAGGTATAATTTTAGTTGGCTTTCTTTTTGGTCTCATATTTTGTGGCAGCTCACTATTTTATTATACGCCTGTGCATAGAGCTGTTCCTCTAATTGAGCAGTTGAGAGCTTGGGTAGTGGTAAAGTAAGATACATACTATTTTGTTGTCTTCTCTATTGAGTTTTTTGTATCTCTTCTAATTTGGGTTCTGCCCCCTTCTCTTCTCAGGAGTGTAGACCACGATTTAGTCTGTTACGCACTTTGAATGTGTAGATTTATTGTGGTTCTTGTACGATTTGATCTCATGAATTATGTACTGTGTATGTCTTATTTTTAGAGCTGCTATGCATTTTATCACTCAAATGATCAACTTGGATGCACTTTAAGGGTTACAAGAACTCGTGCCATAGGAGGAGTTATGATGTATTTTCTTTTTATTATCACTTCTTTTTTATTAGGTCATTTATAGGCTATCGCGTTTTGCACGCTAATGCATGTCTTTTTACTTGTGGATGGACATGAGGGCAGTAGGGTCACTAAGTAGTTTTTGATGGTGATACCCTAGATGGGTCGATATGGAAGTAATAACTGGAAGCATCTATCTTATTTGAATTTAGTTGCTGAAGATGCAGTATGGAGAGAGCTTGAACTCAGGCGCGGGCTGATGGCACTGCAGCTTGCTACTTTTAAGCGCCTCTCCTCCTTCATCCATTCTGCGTATGGAATGCACGTTGCTCAAATAACCATTTATTTGTTCTTACCAGTGGGTCTTGGCCATGTTTCTCAGCTGTATGAGTATGTCTGGAATCATCCTGTTCTGGTCACTATAGTAGAGATTTATGGAAGTATATAGTCCCATCTATCCTCTGATGCACGAGGAGTGATTATAGCTGGAAATGTGATAGGTTTTCAAATAGATATTAACTCCAAACAGAGGAACCGACTGCAGACACATTGGTGAGCAATGAAGAGGCATGAATTTCATGAGACATACAAAGGCCCAGCGATGGACAGCACCGCATATACAAAATTCAGGGCCATATGCACCTGCCGGGACTATGTTATTGAGGCCAATGTTCAGTTAGATGAGAGAGATTTGGAGAGGCACTATGTTACCAGAGATTGTAAGTATGAAGATAGATGGAGAGTTCACTGGATATACACGATGTCTTATCTGTTGTGTCTTGAGACGACAGAATACCTAGAGGTGGAATGTTGCGCGCAGAGGTCCTATGAGAGAGGCAGGAATGCAGAGAGAAGTGCAGACGGAGACTGAGATAACATGTGCACTAAGCATTCACAAACACATGATGAGGAAGAAAAGGGAACAATGAGCATAGTCAGTACAGATGAAAGTCACATGAGCTTAGCGACAATCCTTAATCGGCTGCTTAATATAGCTCCTCTTAGGAAAAATAACCAAGAGAAGATGACATGAATTTTGTATATGAGGATGAAGGTTTAGTCCCTTAATATGATGTCCTTCACAAGCATTTCACTCCGTGGATAGATTGGAGAGAAGGATCAAGTGCACTTCCATAGGGAAGAAGAATATAAATCTACTGGCATGTATCTCCGAGAAGGAGCTAGAGTCTCTATACTAAATACCATTGAGAGAATGAGGTTTGCAACGCCGGCAAGAGATTAGAAATATGAAGATAATAGAGCATTATTGAGGCAGGAACAGCTTGATGGATCCGTCTGAAAACAGATACCGATGTACCCTGGGTCTGGACCTCAGAACGCACCGCCTGAGAAGACGAATAGGAGGAGCTCAGAAATACTTGGATTTCTCGACTAATAAATCTATACTCCCTTATATTACAGAGAGGTAAGTTATAGAGGATGGCTTGTATATACCCAAGGAAGGGCTCAATCATAGTAGGTAGCATGGATAAGAGTATACGAGACACACGAATTATGTATTCTCAGCTGTTGTAGATAGAGACAGGATTATTTCTCACTCAGGCACCAGATTCTTTGGGCAGGCGGACGAGGTTCAGGCGGATGTAATGGACAGTGAGATATAAAGAAGTTCCATGTCGTGTTAGGATCTGGAGTTACTTTCGCCTTTACAGGACCTAACATACTGTGCAGAAGCACGAATATCGAAATTGAGAGAGGACTAGCGCACAATACGACGTCGAACGCAGGAGGCGGATAGGGAAGGTGAGAAGTTAAAAGTGAATAGACAGTGAAACAAACGACTCTCCACTCGCAAGAGCTGCTAACCTACTACATGAGGTAAATCATGGAAAGAAAGATATTGATCCCACATATTAACTCGAGTACACGACCGGAGATGTAACTCAGCCTCGACGTTGTTAGGGAGAAGGGACAGCTCTTCAACATCCACCATGGGAGCCTCAAGAAACGAGATACTTCAGAGATTAAGAGTATGATATAGACGATTGAGAATTCCATTCGCCTGTCATGAAGCCTATCAGAGTCTCACGAAGACAACATGAACAGACAGATGACTAGATATTGAGCAGCGCAATAGAGTTAGGGTGAAAATTTTTACTGCTTGTGTCTCTTGACGACTCGAGGGTAGGCACAGCAACAGACACAGCTGATTTCTATATCGCACGATTAGAATAGTATTTTCATAATAGATCCCTCTAGTGAAAGATCGAGTAGTGCATATCGCCAGAGTGAGCGAGGGGATAGATTCTTATTAATGGTCGGATGCCGCCAATATGAATGTATAGGACGACCGATCCCTAATATGAGACAAGCCACTCACACTGGTTTAGCAGTATCTATGTTCACCCACAAGCATACGCAAGATAGACTTTATTATATAGGACAACGGCATATAATATCAGGTGGCAGCGAGCTGAGACATAGTGGCTACAATATAGCAGATACGACTGGGGAGATCTCTAAATCCCGCACTTTGTAGACGAGACACAATCGTGTGCAACTATTTACGGAGCGCAGCGCCAGAGAGAGAAAAGAAGAAGAAGAACGAAAGGACATGCACCATAGATAATCCACTTTTTATTTATATAGATAAGATGAGTTACACAATTATAGATGTTAGAGACGCCATATCAGATGTGGAAGATACGAAAGGAATAGAATATTCATATAGATTAAACCTATACCCTTCCTATTCAAACACGGAGATGAATTATCTGGGTCCCAGATAAGTGAGCATGAGTGTAGGTTTGCCGAGTCAATACAGATATGAGTTAACGCATTAATTTCATATTCAAGATAGACTACAACCTAGTGGAAGAATATAGCTATTGGCCAGACGCTCGCCATTATACAATGACAATGGTAAATCTGGGAGAAAGCGCTATCTAGCACCAGAAGCATCTATTGATGCGACGATTAAATAAATACCTACTCAGCAGTCGCTCTACACAGGAGAAACTATGTCGACACGCGGAGAGCGACCGCGAGTGAGAACAGAACGTGCCGCTCTTTTGGGTTTGTTAGAGAAAATCCAATAGGAAGAGCATCTCATCAACACATTTGGGCAGCATGCGAGAGAGAGGATGAGCGCCATGAGGCAATGAGGGTGCAATAGCTACGACTCAGAGCTTCTGTCATAGCGGGACAATTGAGGAGTATAGACACAGGAGACGACCAACAGACACGTATTCACTGAGTGAAACGGTACCTAGTTCTCGAAGTATGAGCTTAAGAGACTCGAGTATCAAAGGACCTTTGAAGAGAACGAGGTGACTAGACATGCCAGCGGAAAAGGAAGAGTGGTGTAAGTGTTCACCAATGGATATCACACTTGTTATATATCATCAAAATGGCGTGAGACTAATTGCGACAAGAAGTAGACTAGCGAGCAGAGGAATATCAGGATGCGGAAGCCACCGCTGATTTTGACCCAGGGTGGCACAATAATAGTCATCTTAAGGCGATACCATGTGGCTATTAACTCGAGAATAGAGCATTGAGAGATCAAAGGATATACATACGGTATGACTATATTGAGAACTGGACTCAGAGTGGGAAAGGTACTTATTCGGAGTAGTCACTGTGAATGGTCTGGCTGGAGTCGGATGCCGACAGTATATGGAAGAGCACGAGATATCTGAAGGCTACCTACTGACTCTTGCGCTTGTGGCAAAAGCTAGTCAATACCCACCAGCGCTCAAGCACGCAGTCATGCATGAGCCGAATATATCTGAGAGAGCAACTAGCTCACCTTTTAGAGAGAGGCGGGCACATAATTTTGCCACATATCGCTTTGCGCACTGACTACGCGTATAAGAATGTAGTTCGAAAACACTTCACTAGTGTTAGGCACTAGCTGAGAGTATCAATAGATCGATAGGAGTTTAATCGGACCAGAGGCACTGAGGAGCAGATCAAAAATGAGATATGTAGAGCGAGCCCAGTGTCCAGCATTGGACTTCCGAAAGTAGCTTGGCCGCATCGAATTTCTACAGAACGATTAAAAATGAATTTCCCATCCTCGATGCTTCCACTCTGTCTAGAGAGATGAATTGAAGTCTGAATGTAAAAACAGTACCTATGATTTACCATAAGAGTGATAAGGGGTCGTTCATACTTTGATGACGTCTATTTAGCACATAGGCATCTATATGTACATTTAGAGCCATAGACCTTATATGCACACGAATAGATCGACTAGACCTTGGCCACACACTCGGTAATGCAGAGAGAGAGTGACACAACTCACCGCCTGACGGAGTGGAGCAATGTTCCGCCGTCACACAATATGCTGTCCTGAGTCGCTGACTCGCATCGAGCATAGAGGGGCTTATTATAATATATAATTGGGAGTAACTATGAGACGGATCAAAGCACAGAGAGTGGTCACGGGGATAGTGATGACACCAGGGCACACGAGACTCGCAGAGCAGGATGCGGATAGGATAACGACCGATTAAGACGCATCCAGACCATCACGGACTTATAGGCCATGTCACTGGTAGTCTGAGAGACGCAGGCATGGGAGCTGGACGAGTTGTCTCCGCTCAACCCCGCCGGGCTTGCACCGCCGGAGACCAGTCACGAGACAAACGCCAGGACTCACACCGTTGAATAGGATACATGCGCGATGTCAGGGAGTAGGAGTCGAGTTACTGGGGCTATGCAGGTTCACAGACAGGACAGCAGCTTAACTGCGCACTGACACATGCTATGGAGGCGTTAACTTGTGCTCTGCAATACCGTCGCCACCGTTCTTGATTCAGTATTTTGTATACACTTCCATTGCGGTCATTCGCGGGGTGGGATGCATTGAGCCGTAAGGCACTTACCTTTCGGAAAGTTCGGTGCCTCATCCTGGACAGCCGTCAGCCGAAATATAAACACGCTAAAAGCGAGCGTCGGGAGCGCAGGGGCACCCCATTCGTCTGTTTTAATCAAGAGGAAGAACTACGCACTGTCAACAGTCACCAACACAACGGATCCGCAACTACTGCGCCCATTGGCCCCTTGTCCATGGACACCGTAGCCCATGCGCTAAGACTCTGCGTCGCGAGGCCTATGTCTTCCAAGACGTTTTGCTCGACAGACCTTATCACTCACCACCTCATTGGGGGTACTGGCCAGTCTTCACCTTGCAGGAGTGACCCTTTGCAATAGCCGATCTTAACCTAGCCAGCGCTTACTCGGGGGTCTCCATGCTTGCTGCCTAGCGCGAGCCAGTATCGCACTCGCCGGGACCTATGCTTGCCTTGACCTTCCTGCGCAATAGCTATCTTAGGTTCATTATAGTCCTCGCCAGCCCTAATTCGAATAAATAGACCTGCTATGGCTCTGGCAGACTCCGTACGGGAACATAGTTAGCAATCTCGGTCGTCGCCAGACCGCGCTGTCTCCAGGCCTTCTCCGGCCAGACTCATATTGGCTATACACTCCATGCACGCGAGGACGCGAACCCATGCCCCAGCCAGCAACTGCCACAATCCATCAGATCCGGAAGCACAGGCACCGCCATCAGCCATCCTGTCTGACACAGCCACTGAGCAGTATGGGAGAGCACATGGGCTCACATCCCTCGACGCCTCCTAGTCTGCTCTGCATGCGTCTTGGTTTTCCGTCGATTAGTGGGGGTTTCTCGGCGCAGCAGAGGTGAGCTGTCGGTGAGTTCACTGGTGGGTCAAGGTAAGGGGGGCTTATCATAGCGCGTCTGAAGGTCTTTTCTGCATACTGAGACAGAGCTGTATTGAGACTGTCATACAAAAGGGGTTGTGTCACTTTCCATTGCACCAGGCTGGGCACCGTATCCGCAGTGGAGCATCTGAGTGTACTTATTGCCACTCGACGCACTGAGCAGCAACAGAGGTAGTTGAGGTGTGACACCAGTAGACTATCCTAGAATGTTGTTGTTATCTATAAGCTTGCGTTGTATTAAAATAAGTACATAATAATTGAATGATATGCACTACAACGTTAGCATTGCATCTTCTTGGTTTGGTCTGGTAATAGAGTTCATGGATCACTGTGAGATTAACGTTTTGAGAAATTGAGTAGCATCGCCATACATATGTGATGGAGAGCTTAGTAGCGCGACTGCGAGACTTTCAGTCTAGGCGAGTCGAGTGAGTGGGAAGAACGTGGGGGAACTATAAAGGCCTTCGAGTTGTGATATCGACCGCGGAGATATCATAATCTGATTGGTGTTAGGTGCGCGATAACCACCCAGGAGGCTTTGAGAGATAGTGTAAACCTTTCCTCAGTCGCAAGACATAAGTGGGGTAAGTATGGTATGAGTCTCAAACCTCTCTGCCTTATGTTGGCCCACGAGTTCATATGTGACACTGTCTATTATCAGATATACATCATGCTCATAAACCCTTATACCTCATATCACGATGGAGATCAATATACACCACGACTCTCTTTATTATACATGTTTGCACTGCTGGGTTACCGCCCTGAATGTATTGGGGCCTAATCCGCACTGATTCACTATGTAAGAGCCATCACTACAATGTGGCCAGTCCATCCGTGTCGATGACCCGACACAATGGCTTAGAAGGGCATATAAGCATCTCCATCATAAGCTTGATTATAACGTCATCTTGCCATCTGCTCTTGGGTCGCTCACCGACTATGACTAACCCAGTCGCTCCAGCTGGGAGTTTGCACGCACGGCCACCCGCGCAGCGCGTTTGGTCACGAGCGCAGATATCGGCAGCTGCTTTGGTCTCTACGCCTTTTCAAACCAGAATGAGCCGTATGGATAGATATAGGAAGGCGACGTACTAGCAGGCGAGTGTCATGACTCTGTCTTCGTACTCACATACGAGAGACATTCACTCTCCGCGTAGAGCAGGAGGAAAGTGCCAGTAGATGACGCAATGGTTGGACGAGTAGAGCTACACAACAGAGCGCCAGGGCTAGCAGATAGTATGGGTATAGAGAGGGAGGAGCAGGTCGACACTCTCACTTTCAGTAGGATGGGAAATAACACTCCTCCGCCAGAGCTAGGATCCTATGTGAACGCCTCGGCATAGATCGAGTGAGTGAGATACTGTGTCTTAGTGCGTAGGTGCTCCTGCCTTCAGATAGTCATCCAAATCACCACCGTTGATTGTTGGAACTGGAGCCATTGTGATGCCTCTATGTCGATATGCACACATACACATGTATTATCAGGGTGCCTCTCTCCATCGAGGAGTGAGTGTCTTCTATGCCTTGTGAGCATTTGTCGCTGAGATACACTTAACTTACTCCATTCAATCTATTTTAGCATGAATCCGAACGGTCCATCCACGCGGTGTGGCCACCTCTGGCATGAGGGACGGTGATGCACATACAGTGTCCCGACACTTAGGATGGCTCTGCGTCTGCAGATGAGGTACTCATCATCTCTTCACTCCGAAACGCTCGAGTAGCATCAAACGTCCCGTTGCACCTCAATATAAATGCGATGAAACAAACCAGGAGGGGGGGAACACATACTAAAACTATAAAAAAGGCGTGTGAAAAAATGAACCATTGAAATTAAATTGCTAAGAACATCTAACCAAAACCAAAAAGTAGCACTTACGGTTAGATGAAACATTGGAGGTATCCAAAGTGAAAGGGAATAGCCTCGGTCCTGGAAGGAGGCCAGCAGGGCCAGTCTCACCACCCGGTTGAACGCAGGAGGGAGGTCGGGCAAAACCACGGCCTGAGCAACTCAAGCGGGTAGCGGGCAATGCTGACTCACCTTGCCTAGGGGTTTCCATGGAGACGAGCGGAGAGACAGTGGATCGCAACCAACCGCTTTTTGAAAGTGCCTAGGTGAGAAGTGAGCTGTGGGAGGTCAACTAGGACAGAAGAAGCCCATCCTACCTGCGCGAATAATGTCACTCACGTAGGACTGAACTAAAGGGGGAGGGGTGTTTCTGTATAACTTGGAAGGTTCCAAGTAGTCTTCTCTGATTGGCAGAAGGCAGTAGTGGATTGTTCATTTAGGAACCAATCCAAGGACTTAAAACAATCAAAGTTAAAAACAATGTCATTGGCTACAAGCCGGCAGGCAAGCCTCTATATAAAGGGCTGCTGCGGCTTGAGCCAATGTTCCATTATTGTTTGCTGTTAACTAATAAAGAGTTATTTGTTGGAACCCGGTCTACCGTGCGCTTTTCCGAACGGAACAACTTCAACTTCCAGAATTCTCTAGCTTGCTGTAGTGGAAGGTTGCTTACTCATTCAGTCATGAAGAGGATGAAACGGTGATCTGTTACTGATGATTTTGCTTTTATGCCATTAAAGCAGCATAACCAACTCACTACAGATTTTAAAGGAAAAAAATGATACATGCTTTTAGTCTTTCTGTTCCCTACTTTTCTGTGGATCAAGTTACAGTGTAAAAGCAAAAACTAAAACAATAAAAGCAGTTAGGAAGTGACATTGGGCTGATGTGGACAGAAATTTTGATGGAGCACTAGTTGGTAAGGCTACCACATTTCTTTTGCTTAACCACAAAATCATTTCTGCAGATTTTCTTGGCACAATTCCATACACACACACACACACACACACACATATATATTTATACTAATTAATACTGTCTTACTAAATAGTTTGACAATGTTGTAGGAATTAGTTGTTTAGTAGAGTGATGGCATGAAGGGAAAACTGTCCTTGTGTCTAGTTGTTCTGATATGCAGTGCCTTATAGTGTCATTTTGAAGATGGAAGTTGAAACAATTTATGTCCAGGGTCTGTAGATATTTTCACAGCCTCTTTTTGACTCATGCTATATACAGGTACTCAATGGAAGGCAGGTTGGTAGCAATTATTTTTCTGCAGTCTAATTATCCGTTGAAATCTCTGTCTGTGTGTATGAGAGAGAGAGAGAAAAAGGAGAAAAAGCAGGTTCCAAATTGTTAAACAACATGAGTTGTCAAAATAAGTCAAAGTTAATGTAAACTGCCTGTGGCTCAGCCCCTGCAGCTGTGTTCTTATCAGAAACTTGTCCTACAGATGTGAGCAAATGCTTATTTTACTTATGTCAGAAGCTTCACATCAGGTTACTGTTAAAGCCAGCAGCAGACCCATTTATTTTTTTCCATTCCTGAAATTAGACTCAGTGCCATGCCTAACACTGTTTAGTTCTTCTGCATGATGTTTTCACTAATGGAATTTATCAGGCGGCCTGTGTTATAATAGCTATATAAACTGGAAAAAAAATCTTGCTATTTGATTTCTTTCATACTTTATGACAGCATATAATATTCAGAGATGGGACAGTGAATAACAGAGAGCCAGCATCTTGAGGGTGAAGACCATCTTTGGAAAGAAAAAGCACAGTTGTGCCTTTGGGCCTTCAGACTTAAGGAAGATTGCTGACAGCATCTACGTTGTAAATGATTACATCTGCATTACTTTATATTGGGTGGCATTTAAATGCCTAAAGATTTGGCACAGAATTGTTTTTCAGAAATCACCAGCCTGTTCTCATAGCCACAACTTATACCTGTAAGTTGTTTCTTTTCATCTAGATAGGTTAAAAACAGGAGCAAAGCTTTTATCCTAGCCATTTTAAGATTATAGAGAAATTTATTATTTCTGTGAGAACTAAACAAGGGGATGGTGGGAGTTGTACTTTAGTTTGGTGGGAGATTGCATGTTGGAGGCAACTGCCCTCAAGAGTCACTAAAGAAAAGATGACAAGGATAAGAGAAAAAACAAAAACCAATAATAATGCAGCTGTTGTTTTTAGAGTGGGAAAATTCCCTGGGGCAGGGATTATGTTATGATCACCAATCATGCTGTGTTATTTCCTAAACCATGTTTTCCAAGTAAATCACAACTGGCTGGACTTGTCTTAAGCTAGGCCAAGCTGTGTGGTCTATTTAAATGTAGTGACTCTGGAAAGTGTACAACAATTGCTATAACAGCGTATAATCCATGATGCCTTGGCTGATATAATACCCACCCATCCAAGCAGTGTTCACCCAACTCCCAGCCCAAATGCCTGTGGAAATGGAGCTTTCATAAGGCTAATAAGGTTAAGGCCCGGTTCCACTGGCCGACGGACACAAAACGTATGCATAAAGGACACAGTGGACGAGCAAAATTTTGGGGGTGGTTCCATCCATTGTCATCCGCTCCAAAAAGTGGCAAAAATTTGCATAAACAGAACGGAAAAGAACAGAAAAGAACGGACATGTGGTAGATATGTAGCAGGGATGTTAAACGGATGTTCATAGAAGCCTAGTGGATGGAAGCAGATGACATCTCTGAAGGGGTTCTGGGGGAGAATTTTGAAGTGGACGCATAGCGGATGAAGCGGATGCATCACGTATGCCTAAAGGAAAGGGGATGCTGCGCGGATGTATATCGGATGCAAACCGTTCACTACGCATCCTTTCTATTTCTGTGCTACTAATGCTGTGTAGACGTTCCATGTACCTTTTGTTTCCTCCCTCTTTCCGTTTTCAGCTGCAGCGGATGTGAGTTGCGAGGATGCCCAGAGATGCAGAGAGTATACAGTGGATGATTAACGGATGATAAACGGACATAGAACACTTGTTGGTCAGATGTCACGGATTACATCGTACACTGCGGTAAGTTCATCCGTTCACAAAGTTTTGTGCAGCTCAAAACTTCTTGCGCAGATGAAATCGCAGTGGATGGATGCTTGACAGATAGAGCGTATGAAAACACGTATGCAATGAGTACCAACAACGGATGCATAGCGTTTTCCAACGGATGGCAAGCTTTTTTTAATGTTTTACATCCTCTTTGCATCCGTAAGCGCAGTGGGACAGGGCCTTTAGATTGTAGATTCAACAACTGTATAAGCTCAGCCATAGAAGGATTTGGATTGCTTAGAAGATACTTACACACAGGGAAAGTTTTAATTGTGCAATGTTTGTGGAAATCCCTCAATTTGAGGCAATATAAAAAGGTGTGCTAAGTTGCCCCAGTGCACACGTCTTCTAAGTGGCAGAACCTGACTGACCTTCTCCTGAAAACTAAGCAGGATTGACCTAACTGGTCCTTCAATAGGGAAACATCAGAAGCTTTCATGGTTGTTGATTAGAGTTGGAAGTTCATACCATCATACAGTAAAATATGGCAAATTATTTCCACATTGTTCAAGTAGTTCATTTCTTTGAAGGTCCCAAGAATTAAGGTCAACCCAAAGGTTTTTGCTTTAGTCCAACACAGACAACATAGTCAGGATGTCTCCTTGGTGCAAACTCCAATGACTAGAAGTATTGGTAATGCAAATTTCAGCTGCCTACAGTTCCCCCCCCCCCAAAAAAAAAGAAAAATTACATGATTGCTTTATCTAAGCTTTTTTCTGAGTGATGTTTTCTCACTTACTAGAGAGAAAATATCCCCTTTAAAGAATCTCAGTGCATGACTACACTAAATGAAATAAATTCTGGTTATTTGGTGGTATAGTTCTTAATTCATTTCAATCCACTTGAATGCTTTCGAATGCTGAGAAACAAATGCCTTGACAGAACAAGGGACAGCTGCCTGATTTGCTGTGGAATTTGTGATAATACTTATGTCTTCCAAGTGTGAAAAGTATCCTACCTATTTGTTTCATAAATTTGTTTTATAGGATGGCATCCATTGCAAATCCTGGATCAAAATGATTTTGCTCAGATTAGTTTTTGTCAGATTCATTTGAATTCAAGGCCTGGACCTTAACAGCAGATGGCAGTGCAGGACTATTTTTCCTTGATTTTCAAGCACTTGAAGTATGCTATTCTTGCTTGTCCTTTGGCCAACCAAATGTTTCATGGTAGTATTGACATTTGAACCAGAGAGTTTCTGCTTCATAACTTACACTCTTGGATATCACATAAACCAGCTTGTTAACAATTGTGATCAATCCCACCCATTCACTTTCCTACCATAAATTTCCTGTCAGTGAGAATAATTAATTAATGGAGCAGCTTGTCTCTAGAAGTTGTGGATTCTCCATCACTTGAGGTTTTGAAGAAGAGATTAGGCAGCTATTTGGTTGAAATGATATTGGGCTCCCTCCTTAAGCAGGGGTTTGGACTAGAAAGCATCCAAGGTTCCTTCCATCTCTGTTATTCTGTATTCTATATATTTTTTTCAACTTTCAAGTCTAGCATACAGCAGCTCAGGAGTTCCCTAACAGTCTTTCATTCAAGTATCAGCCAGGCCCAACTATGGTTAGACAAAATTTGGCCGAGTGCTGCTACCCATTGAGACTTCCTAAAATGGTTACACTACATTCAAAGCAAGCTCAGAAAGCAGAGATGGTTCTATCAGTATGAAGAAAATGGTAGCTGCAAACAGAAGTTATTGAATGGCCCAGAGCTTTAACCTAAGATTCTCTGGTGAAGGGAAGAAGTTGGTTTTCTGGTGCAGAGGTTGGTTTTAATGATTACTGTGTATGGAATGGGTGCCGTTGTGACTCTTGATAGAAGCAGAACAGTGATTCCTACTGGCATGGGGACTGGATAGAAGATATGGGTCTCTCATTTTAAACTTTGTTAGGGGAAAGAAAGATCCCAGTTTGATCTGAAGCCAAAAGCACTTAGCTTTGCATCAGAATCTATAATTCAGTTTATAGTAACAAAAGAGTAATTACAGCAGATCCCGTGGTAGCTTTTTTGCACTTTATTTTTCCATTATGCCCAAGGACACTTGCTGAAGTCACACATGCCTACAAGCCATAATGTGATACATTTGATTTTCAATTAGTAGGTTATGTGGCTCCAATCCCTGGTAGTTTGAAAATTAGAGTTTATAGCTGGCTGCTGCGCAAACTCAGCCAATTGGAGCTTATTCAGCAAGCAACTCATTAATGCAATGCATGGATCTAAGGAAAAAGTTCACATTTGAGACAGGGTTTGTTGAGGTAAAACCAGTGATTGTTATTTGCATGGCTTTCATATCAATTTATAGCTGAACAGGTGAGCCTCCTGGGGCTACCTGAAAGGAAGATGGGGGAAAAGTTTTTTGTGCAACCTTCTCCAGGAGTTGGATTGCACTTAATCCAATGAAATTATGTTCCAAAAAATACTGTGTGGTTAGGAGAAAAAGTAAACAGTATAGTTTACTTTTAAATTGAATTAAAATTAAAAGCAGTCAATTTGAATACACTCCAATAGTGTATACTAATCTATCTCTATTGTCACATTAAAAACAACTGTTAATGGTATTTTTTAGAGAGGGTTTTCATGAGTTACAATTGGCCTTAGGCTTCAGGTTATAAAACTTGGCAGTAAACTTAATTCAAGAAAGAGTGTGAGAGAGCGATATGTTGACCTGGAATAGAAACTGTATTTGGGGAAAATTCAGCCTAGGCCTTCTTTCTCCAGAATGGCTGTCACTTGGGGGAAAATTGACTTTTTTTAATTACACTTGAATGCCACCATCATTATAATCAAAAAGAGTTTATTGTTTTATATCCATCTCTTCATTTTGACAGCAAGGGGTGACAAAGGAAGTCATTATTTATTCAAAGGAATCTTTGGGGAAATGTTATTATAAACAGAACTAACAAGATTAGTACAAACTGGGGAAAGCATATTCTGTCCACCACAGGGATAAGAAGTTTTTTAACCAGTTGGAGCCCTCAGAGTGGCATTATGAAGAATGTATACTTATAAACAGTTTTTCTCCAGTGGTGATTAGAAAAAAATGCCTTCAAGATCCCTTCCACCTCTACTATCCTATGTTCTATGCCTGCAAACTGGGCAGGACATTCTCCAGAAATATATGGAAATCAAGTTGTACACAGCTTTGTTCAGTCTGGCCTCTTTGGAGAGTCCTGTGTGGGGGAAAGTTGCTCTTCTCATCTCAGTTGTGTTGTTCTTTAGATCAATATCTCGGGTTTCAGTAATGGAAAGAAATAATCCTCACTAAAGCTCACATTATTTGTTGTTCTGGTTCTAGTTTCTAACAGGCACTGCAATGATTATTATATTGGCACCTGGGATGTGGACAATGGCAGTTCTGTCATCCCTAAAAGACTTAAACTACCAGCTATGGTTGCTTCCCATGTAAAACATACCTGCCATGTCTTCTAAAAAGGTAAAGGTTAATACCTCCAGGGTACCAGAGATAACAGAAATCTTCAGTGGCTGTTTGTAGTCCCATCTAGAAGCATTCCCACACACATTCCTGTGTGACAACTAGATGTTTGTGTCTTCCTTGTGTAGACCAAAGCGTATCAATTTGGAAAAATCACCAGTGGTGTTATGCTACTGGTTCAGCCCGGTTCAGCCAAACTGGTAGCAAAAATTGCTACCGGTTCAAAAAAAAACCCTCCAACAATCAGCTGAGAGGAAGAAAAAAGCCTCAGACATCAGCTGAGAGGGGAAAGAAGAGAAAAGCTCAGGATCGGCCCTGTCACCCACCCCTGAGCTTTTCTCTTCTTTATCCTCTCATCTGATTGGTGCTGCAGGCCTCAGCTGGTGTGTGGAAATCTGCATGCATGCATACGCGATCACCAAACGGGTAGTGGAACAGGTAGGATCCCAATGCTGAAAATCATGATGCTGAAATTCTAGGAGGATACATATGAAAGGCTACATATGAAAATATTGTGGACTGAAATGAGTATTATGAATAAATAGAGATTATTTAACAGCAGTGGTGACAGAATTATGATTCTTTCTGATCTTAGCTTCCAGTACCTATTGAAAAAAGTATAGATTATTTTATGGTACACTGGTAGATTTATTATTACATTGCTGTTCGTTCCCAGGGCTGGTTTTATGCTATAAATGTTGATCTTATTGCACAGAATTCCAGCCATAATTGTTTGCTAGAAAAACACAAAGAGCATGCAAAAACAGCAGAGCACCATCCTCCATATTTGCTCAGCAAACTCTATGACCTCAAGAGCCTTGGAATCAGACCATCATTCAATTTCCTCAGTGGCTAACCAGAAACCCTGTGAAGCCCACAAAATGTAACAGTAACATCTCACAAGTTCTCTATCAACTGATATTCAGAAGTGGTTGAAGCACCACCAATGCATTCAATGAGGTGTCTTTTCTAAAGGCCCTGTCACACTGCCCAACGAATGCAAAACGTTAGTAAAAAGGACACAACGGACGAGCAAAATGTTCCATCCGATTAATTGATAATAAAGGGCCATAAGATTGGCAACCTGGGAAGGGTGAGACCATACAGTTCAGCTACTGGCATGTGCACTGGAGGTGTTATCTATCCACACGGCGTGATTTACACACATCTGCCAAAAGGTTTCTCCTGTCATCCCACAGGTATCCCTGCCCACCCAACTGCTATCTTAACCCATCCACAACATGTGCAAAGGGCTTAAAATCCATTTCTAAAATTTCCACCAAGACCTTATTAAAAAAAGAAATTGAAGCAATGTGTTGTGAATCAGAAGATAGACTTTATGAACAACAATAAACTTAAAAGAAACTGACCACCTATAGTCAAGTGTCCAAAAAAGTCGCACAGGTAGTCTAGGCCAGCCGTCTCTGGCATTCCTCTTGGTCACTTCAGAGGTGTGCCGTCTCAGGGGTGAGGTCGGATGCTGTGGAGGTGGCTTGGTCTGGGAGTGTTGGTTGAAGCACCACTGGGGGGTGCCTGCGCCCCGAGAGGGCAACAAGTGACGGTGTTGTGAGGGAAGCTCTCGGGACAGCTGGCTTCAGCCGCCGTGATCTTGAAGCTCACTTCCTCCATGCCTGTGTGGGTCAGCCCAGTACCAGAGACAATTACGAGTCCCGGCGTTGGCCTGTGGTGAGGAAGGCCAGTGTAGAGTGGGTGTCTGTCTGCAGCTGGGTGAGGAGCTGGCATGTGTGCATCGGTGGCGTGGGTTGCAATCGCTGTCGTGGCGATCATTGGCGGTGGGTGGCATCGCTGGGCATCAAGGTGGAACGCGGTGGCCGAACGGCTGTCGCCCGAGACGTCACTAATGCCCTGGACTGGGAAGGGCTGGCTGCCTGTGCTGCTGGCCTCCTGGTAGGTGAGGGCTGTGGGAAGCCTTGTGGAATGGGAAGGGAACAGTACCGTGGTGGTGGAGGCAGACCTTGGACTGGGTGTGGACAGGTTCTCTGGAATGCTGGAGGGTTTTTGAAGCAAGCTTCAGTGATCCCGGGTCCTTCACCACCCGGTACGTAGGGGTTCCGCCATGTTCCCTGAGGGTCGGTTGACATAGTGAGGAATGGGCTTGCGTTGGAGGATGGAGAGGTCAGTGGTCGGACCAGGCTGAGAGAGGAGAGATTCTCAGCTGGTCTGGATCGGTGTCCCTCGGATCTCCAGCAGGACAGACTGTGGCTCTCGCCGCTCCTGTCTGGCTCTCTGCCTGTTCTGGGTGGAGGTGGAGCTTGGTGCTGCGGTACGCCGGCTTTGGTGGGTGGAGAGTGGCCGTCTCCTTTTCTCCACACCGCACAGAGAAGTCTCCAACGCGCTCCAGCCACGGTTACAAACACCTGTCCCGGCGGGTCTCCCCTGCCGTTGGCACGCTCCACAAAACCAAGCCTGGAGACAGGGACTGACCTTCGCCGGAAGAGGAACTGGCTCTCAGCAGGCTGGCCAGAGAGAGAGGGCAGTAGAAGGGGCTCCTGGTGCTGCCTCGGTGGCGGATCTCACCCTCCAGGAAGCTGGCACCTGGCCATGACGTAGGTCTCTTCTGGTCTCTCGTCGCAGCTTAACCGCGGCCTGGCCAGGATTTCTTCAGGTGCAGCTTCCCGTACCAGTGTGAATTGTCTTGCACCAGCTGAGGGAGCACCGTCCGAAGTGTAGCCTCACTACTCTCCGCCTTCTCATTCCCAAGCAGCATGCTTCCGCTAGGTGTCCCTGTAACAGCCGGTGTCCCTTCGCCACAGATAATCATTCCTCTCAGCCACCACTACCATCTATCCTCGTGTGTCCTCCTCAAATGGAGTGATTGCCTCCTCTCCCGTTGGTCGCATAATGCCTCTGTCCTCCTTGCAGACAGATTGGGCCCTCATGCAAGGGGCTGCCCAGGTAGTAGGGGCTGCTTCCTCCAACTCACCAAGCAAGGAGCAGCACCAAGCAGGAATCATCATCATCATCTCATCATCATCACCACAGATCATTAATCATCCATCAGCACAGCAGCATATCGAGCAGAAGCAGACACGCAGGATCAGAGCAGCACCAAGCACCAAGCACCAGCAGGACGCAGGATCATCATCAAGCAGAGTAAGCAGGCCGCAGCACAGCAACCAGAGACATGAGCAGGACCAGGAGCAACGAGCAGGAGGAGCAGAGCCAGGGAAGCACTAGCAAGTACGAGCAAGTCCCAGGAGCACGAGCAGGACAAGCCGAGGACCAGGGAGCGAGCTTCAGCAGAGTAAGAGGCACCAGCAGAAGCCACTCACCACCACGGAGCAGCCTTCAGCGAACTCCAGCACAGGCAAGCGAGCGAGCCAGCAGAGCGACCCCAGCAGAAGCATAAGTCAGGACAGGAGCGGGAGGGTGGCCCTGTCCCTACTTGCCAAGGGATGGCGGCAGGTTGCTGAGGCTTTCGCTTCTCACCCATTGGTTGTGGGGGTTGCTGGCGTGGCCAGGGAGGCCGGCAGGCACCAAGGCTGGCAGGAAGCCTGGCAGGACAGCCTGGCAGAGAGGTAGGCGAGGCAGGCAGGGCACCAAGCGCATAGTGGCAGGCAGACTGGCTTGGGCAGGGAGGGCTGGAAGGGCAAGGCGGGAGGCAGGCTTGGAGGCAGGCTGGCAGCGAAAGACTTGGAGCTTGGGCAGCAAGGCTTGCAGGCCGGGCAGCAAGGACTCGATGTATCCAGCAGCCAGGTCTTTCCTTCGTGATGCTGGCCACGTGCCGAGCTGGCTTCCCTTTTATATTCCGCGGGGCCGTTACGCAAGTGCGATCCCCCGCCGCGATGCGCGATACAGCGCGTGCGGCGATCCATTTCAGTTCCTGTGCATCCCTACGTAGGCTTCCCTCTCGCGATCCGCTTCATCCGCTGTGCATGGCCGCTAGGCTTCCGCTCCTACAGTCCGCTTCATCTGCTGGGCATCCCGGCTGTATTCCGTTCTGCGTCTCACTCCGCGTTTGCTGAGAGTCCCCCAGGAAGCCTAGTGGATTGCCATCGCGCTCCCATCCGCTTCCATCCGCTGGGCTTCTGTGTCTCACATCCGGCTTTCCTTGTCCGCTCTGGCGTCCTCCCCGCGTCCGTGTCCTTTCCGTGTTATCCACGCTCTATTTGCAAAATTTTTGCCTCTTTTTGAGAGCGGAATAAACAAA
>BHFT01032195.1:0-22747 GCA_004320025.1 Laticauda laticaudata
TAAAGACAAAGGAAAAAAACCAAAGGAAAACCGAATTGCAATCAAACCTGCTAATATTCCTGTTTCAGTCAAGGAAGCATCCAAAGCATTGCCTGTCTCTCACGAGGCTGAGCAAAAACTGGGGTACGCTGAGGAGTCACGTGGTGGAGGAGGAATGTTCCATAAATCAAGCTCAGCCTGTGAATGCAGAGACTAAGCACCTCCCACTACTGGATGCTCTTCACAGCTCATAGGAGAACTGCAACATGCAAACAGATGGCAGGAATCAGTCAAAGAGACAAGCAAACAAGAGAAACGCAGTTCTCCCTACATAATGTAATGAGTTTATTTTTGATTAGTTCACCACTGATTTGAATTGAATGGCTTCATATACTTTGTTTCTACATGTTTCAAATTTATTTTTTAAAAAGAACATACTTAGAACATATGTAGAAAGTCATGGATCATTTAACCATTGTTTATTGAATTACTGTTGAGTAGATTTGCACAATATCCTTCTGTAAGAGCCTGAAGACTTGGCTGTGCCTGTTAGGCTGGGAACCCAATGGGGAAATACCACACTGGAGGTGGCTAATAGCAAACTCAACCTCCCTCTTCACTCCCAGTTTCCTAACCTACTCAACGTTTATTCCCATATCACTATATCATTGTTTATTTTTCATTGCTTAGTCTATTTTTCCATTACTTTATTACTGTTATATTTGCACTTCTTTTCATTTATAACTCTCAAGGTAGAGTTCTTGGATTTAGTCTTACCTATGTAAGGTCTAGGTAATGTTTATTCACAAAACATTACAGGTATTTTCAGCTATTTATTTTAAATTATTGAATTTCTCAAAATAGAGCAACTTACTATTAATTCTTAACACTGGCTGGGAGAATACAATGTGTTGTGATTAGTATGAATTCAGACAGTTTGGTTGTTTTAGCCATGGTTTGTATTGTAATATGTGTGAACAAGACCACTTGCCTTAATTAATATATTCATCATTTTCTTAGCCTGAAGATTGGGAAATCCAACTGTATTAACCAACAAGACTTATCTTTTCATTGGCAGTAACTGTTTTCTTGAGCACACTGACTCCAAAATTCTATGTTGCACTTACGGGGACTTCATCTTTGATATCAGGTCTGATTTTTGTAAGTATTTTTTGTATTTCTGTGTTCCTTAACTAATCAAGAAATATAGTAGAAGTGAGCTAAATTGTTGCTTAAGTTCATAGCTCTTGAAAGTACTGGCAGCAAACTGAGTATTAGAGGAATGCTTCACATATTCATATAAGACTGATTTTATTTACCTCATCATTTTTCCTGTGAAATTAGTTCCAGTTGATATGAATCTGCCTTAGGTTAATCTTGTCTGGATCCCATCAGTTTCAATTGTCTAAAACAAACAGCAACCCTGTGTTCATTGAATTGCAAATAAAAGCTTGGTTCCTGGCCTGTTTTGAGGATTAAACTACATTTGCCTCTGCTATTGTTACATTTCTGCTCTAAGCAGAGAAAGTAATTTTAAAAACATGTTATATTTATGTATATAGCAATCAGGAATGAATTAGATATATTTTTAAACTTTTACAATATGCAGAAGATGGTGAACATGTCTAATATAATTTTATGTATCATTTCATCAAAGCTGTAGGTTTTTAAAATTAGATTTTATGCAAACTATGCTAGTGCTAAATTGAAAGCACAGTGTATCTGGTATACTAGTTGAACTCCAGATGGTGCTATTTGATAGAATAAGAAATATAGTTTTGCAAGGAAAAAACATTTATAAAGTCATAAGAAACTCATCTGTGTTAAATTCTGAAAGTTAAATGGTTTGTGATTTACTCAGAACAATTATTTATTTGTTTAGATTACATATATTTCATATGCTGAGGCTCATTTTGTGAAATGGAAAATGAGTTCTGAGATTCCTATGTAGTATAGTACTGATTGACCACTTGAACACGAAGCCAGCTATTAACTATACTTTCTTTTTGACATGAAAAAGAAGAGTTTTGAGATACTGTATTCTGTTTTTATATCTGGTTAGCTGTGAAGAAATTGTCAGTTTTTTCTGTTGAAGGGTAAATGAAAAAGCAGGATAAAAATATTATGTTAATAAAAATGCCAAATCCAATATAAATCTCCTCCCCCCCCATCTCTCCATGTGACCAGTCATAATAATTGCATTCCACATATTTTTCTGTTTCTTATTCCAGATATTTGAATGGTGGTACTTCAGAAAATATGGCATGTCTTTTATTGAACAGGTTTCTGTGAGTCATTTGCGACCACTCATTGGAGGGACAGACAATGCAAGTTCTGCACAGGCAAATTTTTCTGCTGCTAGTGGAGATAATGAAATGAACAGACAAAATCTCTCAGGTGATTGTTTCTAATATTTGGCTTCCTATAAATGTACTTAGTAACTAGCCTTTATATTTTATTTATGAGATTTTTATAAGGGAGATACATACATACATACATACATACATACATACATACGCATGAAAAAGAAATGAAAAAAGATACTGATTAAGTTTTTTATTAGACAGTATTTGGAATCCTAAAAAAATCTATTAATTGCCAAACCGTGAGTTATGATTCAAGAACATCTGTCACTTTTTGTTTTTGCACGTATTCTGCACTAAAAACCTTTTTTTTTCCTTAAAAGAATGGATAATGATTCAAAGTACAATTTGAAAAATCAGAAATAGGACAGACCTGCTCCTTTCTTCATTTTTGCCAATCTTCTGTCTAGCATTTGTTCTAAATCTGCATGATATGTAGTTTAACTGTAAACTGTTATTCATACTTAATTTTAGATCTGTGTGAAAAGCTTATCTTAATTTTAGGCTTACACTAATTTGAAAGATAAAAGTCACTTTGGGAGTAGTGATTAAAGAAGCCAGGCTACAAACTGGGAGATTAAATTCTAGACATGACTGGATGACTGTCAATCATTCTCAACCTTAGGAAGAAGGCAATGGCAAACCACTTCAAAAATATTGCCAAGAAAAACTAGATGGACTTATCCAGGCAGTGGCCAGGTCTCAAAATTGACTGAAAGGCACCCCAATTTGAAAGAAAAATTGCTGTTATTTTTTTATACTTGGATCTACTTTAAATTTAGTGATCTCCCACTAAATTTCAGAAAGATAGCTTTATTAAGTAAGGTTAATTTCAAAACTAAATTATCTTTTTCTAAAACAGAGTGCAAAGTATGGAGAAATCCACTCAATCTCTTTAGAGGAGCAGAATATAACAGGTAACCAATGATTGTATTTCTTTTATACTCTATTTTTTTAAAACAGTAAAAACAAAGCCACCGGTTCAAAATTATATCTAATCCTAAACTACCCAAAGATATGGCAGATTAACGTTTGCACAGATATACATATAATTACTTTCTTCATTTTTTTGTGGAAATTATTGTTTGAATGGATACCATGAATTTATCATTTACAGAATATTATTAAAAATAATTGTTATCATGAATTTCAGTGTACTTCTATTCTGAAATCCCAGGCAGTTTGGAAATTTATTATAAAGACTTATTCTAAGTCTCTATTCTTTTTTAGGCTACTATTTATTCAAGATAGGTCATGACGCACAGGGGAAAAAAAGAACAAGCTATTCAGTTAAATATACTTCTAACATTTCTGTTTCTTGTGTTAGTATTGCTTAAGGCTGAAGTATAATATACACTTGAGAGCTCAATTAGTATTAGGATTAATGGCAATGGTAAAAAATGGGAGACTGAGACAAAGCCAGTGGGGTGTTATTGGGCCATTCACATTCTTACCTCTAAGAAGACAACCTTGCAAATAAATAAATTAAATAAATAATAAAATGAAAATTTTGCTAAGAAAACTATATGGATTATTTCATGTACTTGTTTAGGCTCAGGATTGACTAGAAGGCATTAAAGAAAGTTTAAACAGTACTTTCATTTAGAAAGAAACTAGTTCTGATACATAGAATTATGGAATTAATGATACTTTTTTTCTCTCCTTAAGATATACATGGGTGACAGGAAAGGAGCCACTAACATATTATGATATGAATTTATCTGCTCAGGATCATCAGAGTTTTTTTACCTGTGAAACAGACTCTCTTAGGCCTTCAGATGCAGGTACAATTACTTTATTTTTCTTTGTGAAATAAGAAAAAAGGTGAACAACGATACCGCTTGTAGCTCTTGTATAGATTGTGAGGATAGCATCCATGTTTCACTGGCATATGTTAGAACAGGTAGCACACACTGATCAAAAACTTTTCAGGCATAGGGAGAGGTTCTTGAAAATTAGCTTACCAAATGCCTGCCAACCACATTTAACACATCATTCAATTTCCTTTATTGTATTGCTTTCCATTGAGATTCATTGGTCAAGATATATGTAGTAGTCTACCACATCTAATTCTTCTCAGATATAAAAAAAATCTTTCTTTGGTAAATTTATTAAACATAACCTGGCTCTTTTTCATGTTTGTGTTTAAGCCAAAAAAGCTTTCTTATGTATTCAACATTTTTCTTTACAACAGTTTTTTTTTTTCCTCTGAGGCATCTCAAGTATAGTTTTGCTAGCATCTTGTGTAAACTGTGACCACCAGCTTTCATCATTTCAATGTAACACTAATTTTCTGAAGCTTTACCATTTTTCATTGATTTTATAGCAATAAAATCAATGAAAAATGATTTTAAAGTCAAACTGGGCTAATTTCTTTTAGGGCTATGTCTCTTGTCTGAAAAATTAAGTTGCTTTTCGGTCTATATGATAGAATACTCTTGTGAAGTTTGTAAATTTGAAAAAGGATGAAAAATTGTATTATTTATGAATGTCTTTTAAAAATGAGCCTGAGATTTTATGACTTTTGCTCATACTATTTCTCTGTGGGAGTTATATATAACCTAAATATACTTTAAAAAAAAAAAGAGAGAAGAAAAACAAAGGCACTCAGTGTTGTACAACTAATATTTGGCAATTAATGCATTAATGCTTTCCAATTCATCCATCAGTCGTAGCTTACTGTCTATAAGTTACTCTAGTGATAATGTCCATTGCTAGAATAGTGTTTTTGTTATATTAATGTAGTCTATTATCTCATTAACTAAGCCAAAGCTAACTTTTTGCTTCCAAAAAGTTGTTTCAGCATTTTTCACATTATTCTTTCATTTTCGTTTCCAAAGGAAACATATTCTTGAATTTTCTTGCTGAAACTAAAGATGATTAGATATTCAGACTGCAATCTTGTATATATTTGTTTTGGAGTTAGCCACAAGGATCTTAGTAGCATTGATTTTGCCATGATTTTTTTATGATTAGGGCAGATGTAGATATTTTTTCAGGTCACAATCATTTGCTTATAACTTTTTGTCACAATTAGAGCTTTGTTTTTTTGTTTTAAATGAATTTAGCTATTATATCAGACTACCATATTGAGGATCTCTCTCACTTATCCCCTTCCAAGTGAGCAAGAATGTAAGAATAGTACTGTTATATAATAGCTAAATAACCTCAGTGCAAAGCAACAGAAAGAAACAAATTCAAGTCACCTGTACAAACTGCCTGCCTTAGTGGTGTAGTGGTTAGAATGCAGAATTGTAGGCTAATCCTGTTGACTGCCAGCAATTCAATTCTGACCTGCTCAAGGTTGACTCATCCTTCCATCCTTTCAAGGTTGGTAAAATGAGGACCAGATTGTTGGCAGCAATATGTAGCTCTAAACCGCTTAGAGAGGCCTGTAAAGCACTATGAAGCGGTATATAAATCTAAGTGTATTGCTATTGTTACTGGCAGGAAGAAAGAAATAATTAGGATCATTTGTAAAACAAAATTGTGTGTGAGGAATGTAATTGTTACTTTTGTATGTTTTTGTTAATCACTTTTTAAACATTTTCTTGTTAGAAAACATATACATAAAATTCAGTTGGACATTAATTTTCACAGAAATGTGTAGTTTTCTCTTAAAGTTAGTTTTATTTTTCTAAAATGTGTTTCTTGCATGAATATTTAACTAATTTTATATAAATTATCATGTTTAAATAGTTATGCAGAAGGCGTGGCGAGAAAGGAATCCTCAGGCCCGAATCAAAGCAGCATATCAAGCTTTAGAATTAAATAATGAGTAAGTTTGCATGCTCATTCTAAACCAAATGTGTCAAACCAAGGACAGCTATTAATACAGCCCTACAAGATATTGTAAAAAATGTACAAAAATAAAGGAAGCTTGTTATTTATATTTGTTAAGTATATTATATACTTTATATACAGGCCAAGACAACACCTCTTTGCTCTATGTGGCCTAAGCAAGTCAAAAAGTTGGTATAGTCATGGTCTAAAAAGAATTGAATTAAAATTCTGAATTTTAGAATTTCAGTTTAAATATAAGGCATAAATATAAGTTGTCCCTTGTTCAGTTCTTTAAATAAGATATAATATTTTTTTGAGGCTGAACTCTTCAAATGAAGAATGAAGTGATAATGTGAAGATAACTGGATGTGTTTCTACCATTCAGTTCTTTAAAAGAAAGTGCACAGTGGAAGTCAACATATGCTTCTTGGCTATATATTAACTTCAGTGAGTGAACTAGGAAAGCACATGCCTTACTCAGATTTATTACAAATTTCCTGTTCAGCAGATCCTAATTACTGTTATTATAATATCCAAATTCAAAATAAATCCTAAGTTTGTTTCTCTTTAAACACAATATTTCATTGTTTGTTTATTAATACACCATATGACTCAATGGGTGGCTTACAGAATTTTCCCTTTTCCTTTCAGCTGTGCCACAGCATACATTCTTCTGGCTGAGGAAGAAGCAACTACTATTTTAGAAGCTGAAAAATACTTTAAACAAGCTCTGAGGGCTGGAGAAACAGTTTATAAAAGATCTCAGCATAGCAGTTCACAAAATCCACACCATGAGGCACAGCTTAGTAAGTATTATTGCACAAATTGTTTAAAATTGGTAGATTTGAGATTGGTCTCGCTGTAATCTTTAACACAAAGGCTAATACTTTTTCACTGATATGGGGTTAAAAACAATATAACACAAAATTGTAAATCTTAGAACTGATTATTGTAAATTTTAATTTTACTGCAACAGAAAGCAGTAAAATTGATCTGACTGAGCAACCTATGAGTGTCCATTTGACAGATAATCCGTCAAGTCCAAAGATGACACAGTGAAATCCAGTTGAGTCCAATGCTTTATTTCTTTCAGTGTTTACTTGCCAAACTAAAGCCCACGTCCCACTGCACCAACGGATGCAAAGAGGATGTAAAACGTTAAAAAAAGCTTGCCATCCATTGGAAAACGCGATGACGCGATTGCATCCGTTGTGTACTCACTGCATACGTGTTTTATACCTCTATCCCTCCAGCATCTGTCCACTGAGATTTCATCCACCCAAGAAGTTTTGAGCTGCACAAAACTTGTTTGAACGGATGAACTTTCCGCCGCGTACATATACATCTGCGACATATATGGGCAACAAATGTTCTATGTCAGTTATCATCCGTTAAATGTCCACTGTATCCTCTCGGCATCCTCTGGACATCCTTGCAACTCACATCCGCTGCTGCTGAAAACGGGAAAGGAGAGGAAACAAAAAGTACACGGAACGTCCACACAGCATTAGTAGCACGGAAATAGAAAGGATGTAAGCGGATGCACTTCGTATATAAGGATTAAAATGGACAAAACATTTGTATCTGGGAAGTATCTCGGATATTTAGGATGTCTGGAGTATGTCTAGAGTATGTAGAAGACACCTAGCAGAAAACTGATATATTTCCTATAAAAAGGGGAAGAAATCATTCTGGATCTCAGTATGAGTCCAGGGCCGTGGTGTAACAGACTCTTCACCCTTGGTCTTGCTCTTCCACATCATCCATTGTCTCCACCATGGATCATGACACAATCTGTATGGTGCTGCGATCATTTATCACCAGAACCAAACCCTGTAGACTGTTTCATCTTTATACACAAGGAGAAGAAGGAGACGTCCAAGAGCTGGTGGTCCAAGGATGGATCGGGAGAAGAGATGGAGTTTGGACTGTATGACCAGTTGATGGTGGAGCTGAAGGAAAGAAAGACCCTCGTGCATTCCATCATTTTCGTGAAGGAATGACACCAGCCATGTTTGACGAAGTTTACATTGTCTTGAGACCCAGGTTGACCAAGGCAAACACCCAACTTCCGTCCCAGCCTGGACCCTGGACTGAAGTGGCACTGACTCTGCGCCACCTGGCCTCTGGAACAACATACAAAAACATGCAGTATGTGTGGAGGGTGCCACACAACACCATCAGCAAAGCGGTCAGAGAAGTGGTGCAGGCCATCATCAAAGAATACGTGGAGAGCTTCCTCAAGTGCCCCACCACTGAACAAGGCTGAGGAAAGTTGCAGAAGAGTGGTATCAGAGGTGGAACTTTCCCCACACCGTTGGAGCCATAAGATGGAAGCACATGGCCTGCAAAGCTCCAGCCCAACTCAGGGTTTCACTTTATTTCAACTACAAGTGACTTCTTCAGTATCATCGCTCTTTGCCATGGTCGATGCTGACTACAAGTTTCATGTACATTGATGCTTCAGGCAACGGGTCAGCTCAGATAGCCAATACAACACCCAGTGACCTCAAGGATGGTCTGGAAGCAACCTCATCATGGGTTTTCCAGATCCAGACCCCCTACCCAATGAACACCAAGATGTCGCTCTACTTCATCATTGGTGGATGATGCCTTCTCCCTCAGAACCTACCTCATGAAGCCGTACAGTCAAAGATACCTCACCCGTGAAAGAGAGGATCTTTCAACTACAGGCTGTCCAGGCAAGACGGGTGTGGAGAACCCGTTTGGCATCCTGGCCAACAGTTCCAGATACTTCTCACCACCATCAGCATCACCCACAGACTGTAGGAGCATCGTGGAAGCTTGCTGCATCCTGCACAATTCTCATGCGCACCTGCTACCCAGTGTTGCAGAACAGACTTGTGGACTGTCAACAAGGGAATGGACATGGAGCCTGGTGAATGGGAGCAAGGACGTAACCTGATAGATGTACACTGTGGATATAAAGTACCCCAACAGAGCTTCACTGTGAAGGGAAGAAGCCAGCGCAACCTCCTGAGACACTGGTGCAACTCCCCAGCTGGAGCAGTGGAGTGGCAAGACAGGATATTAGATGGTTAATGGATGCTTCCTTGAAGCTGTCGCATAACACTGATGAGATTGTCATGTATGTTGAGTGGAACCTTCAATGAATGAGGGCATTAATAAAAGGCTTTGTTGTATTTTGAAATGTGTTTGATCAATGAATAAATTGTTATTGATACAAAAGGTCCATATGTGTGGCAGCTGAGAGGTGCACCATACAGTCCTACTATGCTTGCACGTGAGGTTTATCTATCCACAACTATCCTTATCTATCACACAACTATCCTTACCTATCCCACAGCATGCAAAGGCTTAACCTTTTTTCAAAGTTTCACCAACACTTTATTAACTAAAAAAAAATGAACCAAGTGTGTTAAGCAAAGATAGCCTTTATTAATAACTGTTTCAGTAAAACTGTAAGACTTTATTAAAAAAGCAAAATGAACCAAGTTAAAGTGTCTTAAGCAAAGATAAAGTGAACAAGTAACAACTCAGTCTCTGGCACTATTCTCAGTCACTCTGAGTCATGTCCATGGTTCAGCTGTTAAGCGGCCAGGACTGTTGGAGGCTGTGGCTTGATGCTGTTGAGGCGCCATTGGGTGCTTAGCCCGAGATACAACAGGGATGTGTGTTAAGGAAGCTCTCAGAGAGCTGACTCAGTCCGTGAGGTTGGAGAGCCCTTTCATCAAGGACCTGGGATGTTTCAGGCACAAGACTGATGACAGAATTGACTGTTGAGGGCTTGGTGTGGGTGGAGGAAGAGGAGTGTTAGTGGGCTGTCTGTCTGCAGCTGGTGAGGTGTGGCTTCTGGCGTGCGATGAACCTGGGCCTGGACTGGAAAGTCTGTTTTGCTGTGGGAATTCTAGTAGTTAGCCTGGGTAGAGTGAGAGGCTGTTGAAATCTATGGAAGGGCTGTGACATCGCCTGGGTGGAGGAGCAGACTGGACTGGGTCGGAGGCAGGTTCGCTGTGGCCTTTGAGGGTGTTGGCAGAAGTGCTGTGATCTTTTCCTTCATCACCTGTCTGGGCCTGGCAGGTCCCTCAGGTCTGGTCGTAGGTGATGAAGGTGTTCCGGCCCGAGGATGCTCTGTCCAAGTGGACCAGCTGAGAGAGAAAATTCTGTGCTGTTCCTCATTGTGTCCCTGATCTCCAACAGGACAGTGTGGCTCTGGCCCTCCAGTCTGCCTCTCTTCCTTCATCCTCTGCAGAATGGGTGCGGGGTGGGTTGGCCTCTGGTGGCTGCTCTTCTTCCTCCATTTGTGACAGTAGGGCAGTCATCCTCCAAGTCTGCCTGCATGGGAGTGCAGCTGTCGGGAGATCTCTGCTGTGGGGCCCTCGAAGACACCTGCCTGTACAGGGTAGCTGGCTCCTGGCTGAAAGGGACGTCTGTCTGTGGGCTGTCTCTGAGGAGAGGAGTGTCAGAGGGGCTGCTCCTCAGTGGTGGAGCCTCACCCTCCAGGAAGCTGCACTTGGTCATGACGTACATCTCCCAGTCAGTGAGCTTGACAGCGGCTGCCCGGATTTCTTGAGGTGTAGCTTGCCATACCAGTGTTGCATGGTTTCTACCATCCCAGGAGTACTCTGCAGTGTAGCTAGCTCTCTGCCTTGTCTCTTCCAAGCTGCCTGCTTCTGTCTTGTGTCGTGATACCAGTCTGTGTCCCTTTCTCCAGAGTTACCTCTTTCTCCCTCAGTTCATTCCAGCACTTCCTCTTCCTATGGGCCTTTGAAACGGATGTACTGTTTCTCTCTCCATTCTCCCTTGCCTTCTTCCTCCCTCTGCGGGCCTTCAGCAGCAGATCCTTCAGGGATTGAGCACAGGGCTTTGAGGCCTTGGGCTGTTCCACCGACAGCAGTACAGCATACCACAGCCAGCACCATCCAGAAGCAGCAGCAGGAGCACAGCACATCAGGAGAACGCACAGCACACGCACCACCACCACCAGCAGCAGGCAGAGAAGCACCAGCAGCAGACAACCACCACCAGCAGGAGAAGCACCAGCAGCTTCAGAGCAGTGCCAGGTGGGTGGGGATGGTGTTCTTCCTTCTGCCAGGGCTGGCACTGAGAGCATCGTTTCTCTTCGTTCCATGACTGGACGACCATGTGTGTTCTTTAGAAGATTATGTGGCAGCAGTGCCTTTACCTTCTTGAATGCTGACTGCGTCGTGAGCTTACAACCTCTTTATATTCCGCAGAGCTGACGCATAATTATACTCCCCGCATGGCAGTTGACCGCTTTGCATCCGATATACATCCTATGCATCTGCTTGCTTCCTATAGCGACCGATGATGCATACTGCATCAACCCACTATGCATCCGCCCCTTCCCATGCGTCCGCTTTCGAAATTCTCCCCCGCGAACCCCTTCCAGAGGTGTAATCCGCTATCTCGCTTCAACGCTTCGCTTCTAGAACATCCGTTTAACATCCCCGCTACATCCTACACCAGTCCGTTCTTTTCCATTGTCTTTATGCAAATTTGTTTCACTAGCCTATGACAACAGATGGAGTGACCCCCGAAATTTTGCTCATCCGCTGTGTCCTTTATGCATACGTTTTGCGTCTGTTGGCCAGTGGGACAGGGCCTTAAAGTTCTACCGTAATAGCCTAAGAGAGATTCTAGGGTGTGGCTACCCCAAAACTTTTTTCCCCTTTCCCACACAGCACAATGCCTTAATTTTTGATTTTCTCTGAAATCCTTTTCGGTTGCCTTTTCCCTCTGCTTTTTCAGGTGCATATGCCATCACATCTTCCTCAATGATTCTTTGTCCAGCAAACGTTCAAAGTTACAAGAACAATGAAAATTTAAAAAAATATCTCTTTTATATTTTTAAACACAATCTTTATGTATATAGCAACATCTACATAAAATGTATTTCACCCAATGTAATAGTATTCTCTTAGAATCCCATGTATAGCGAGGATTAAAAATGAAAGTAAAACATGTAATATTTACTGGTATTCTCTGCATTTTACGTTTTTATCGTCAGTAAGTATCTTTATGCAAAATAATAAGATATACTGTGCATTTGTAAATAAAACCTCAGAGATAGATAGGTAGAATTATTTATTGGCTAAGTGTAATTGTACACACAAGGAATTTGTCTTGGTGCATATGCTCTCAGTGTACATAAGAGAAAAGATACATTTGTGAAGAGTTAAGAATCATAAGATACACTTAATAATAGTCATAGGGTACAATAAGCAATCAAATCATACTAGGAAACAGTATAAATCATAAGGATACAAGTGACAAAGCTATAGTCATACAGTCACAAGTGGGAGGGATGAGTGATGAGGAGTGATGAGAAGATTAATAGTAATAGTAATGCAGACTTTGTAAATAGTTGGACAGTGTTGAGAGAATTATTTGTTAAGCAGAGAGATGGTGTTCAGAGAAAAAACTGTTTTTTCTGCCAACTGTTGTTAATGCCAATTCTTCAATGTAGTCTGACTGCCAATTGTTGTTAGTCGTTTGGTTCACACTTCCATGCTGTCCAGGATGCACCATGAAAAGGCGAACTAGCATCATACTCCTATCTAACAATTTTGATATCAACACATAGTAGAAAGCCAAATGGGCAGTTACATAGATGACCCTACACAAAAGATGCTGGGTTTTGACCTTCCTCGCCAGCATTGGTCAACTCTGAACAGGGTCCGTATCCAACGTGGTGTCTGCCAGGACTCATTGTGTAAGTGGGGTCTTGTCTCTACCCCTCAGTGTGACTGTGGTGCTCCTTAACAAAATATTAATTTTGAACATTTGAACTACTATAAGTCCATGTATTTGTCATACGCTAAATAAATAAACCTCAGAGACAATGATTAGTTTTGACAATGATACATTAGATGAATCTCTTTTCAGGAAGAGACACCAATGTATTGGTTTATGTGAAAAGAAGACTAGCTATGTGTGCAAGAAAGCTTGGAAGAATTAAAGAAGCAGCAAAAATGATGAGGGATGTAAGTAAGATATTTACATGACGTTTTTAAAGAAATAGTGTATTTCATTTTCTCATTTGTAGTTGTTTTAATTTATTAGGTAAAAGAAGATTTATAGTGTATTGTGATTAATAAAATAGAATACTTTAGAATACTTTATTGGCCATGTGTGAATTGTCTTGGTGTAAATACTCTCAGTATACATAAAAAAAAAGATACATACATCAGGAGTCAAGAATCATAAGGTACGACACTTAATGATAGTCATAGGGTACAATAAGCAACCAATCATACTAGGAAACAGCCAATATAAATCGTAAGGATACAACTGATAAAGTTACAGTCATACAGTCACAAGTGGGAGGGGATGGGTGTCGAGTGATGACAAGATTTAACAGTAATAGCAGTGCAGACTTTGTAATAGTTGAACAGGGTTGGGGGAATTATTTGTTTAGCAGAGTGATGGCTTTCGGGGGAAAAACTGTCCTTGTGTCTAGTTGTTCTGGTGCTCTATAAGCAGTGCTCTATAACGTTGTTTTGAGGGAAGGAGTTGAAACAGTTTATGTGAGGGGTCTGCAAATATTTTCACAGCCCTCTTTTTGACTTGTGCAGTAAACAGGTCCTCAATTGAAGGCAGGTTGGTAGTAATTGTTTTTTCTGCAGTCCTAATTACTCTCTGAAGTCTGTGTCTGTCCTGTTGGGTTGTAGAACCAAACCAGACAGTTATAGAGGTGCAGATGACAGACTCAATCATTCCTCTGTAGAACTGGATCAGCAGCTCCTTGGACAGTTTGAGCTTCTTAAGTTGGCGCAGAAAGAACATTCTTTGTTGTGCTTTTTTGATGACATTTTTGATGTTAGGTGTCCATTTTAGGTCATGTGATATAGTAGAACCTAGAAATTTGAAGGTCTCTACTGTTGATACGGTGTTGACTAGTATTGTAAAGATGGTAGCATGGGAGGGTTTCTTCTAAAGTCTACCACCATTTCTACTGTTTTCAGTGTTTTCAGTTCCAGATTGTTATATCATGATATAACATAAACATAATCCGGTTATACCATGAGGCAAGTTGTATAACCTCCTGTCTGTATGCGGATTCGTCATTGTAAATAAGGATGATTTAAATTTGCATAGTAAGCGTATGTAAATTGAACTCAAAACACTGAGGATGATTTTGAGTATGAAATAGATGTAATTAATTTGAGATAGCAGTTTTTGAAATTATTATAGTTCTATCTGCCACAGTCAAAATGACTATTGTCAACTTATAATCTTAATAACTTGAAAATTGATTTTTTTAATTCACAGTATTTTTTACATCAGTATTGTGTATTAATGTTTTTTTAAAAAAATGATTATGGATTATGATGGCCTGTACCTTCTGATTAATTTGGATGTTAAAAATTATTAGGATGCATTTCCAGTCATTTTTACTTTAGGACTTTTCCATTTAGATGACTTTACTTGTTTTAAGAGTTGTGTTGGTTTTTGTGATTTGATGTCAGCTTAAATGAAATCACAGCTTATTTTTTTCTCTTGTACTGGTTGGGCTTGTGAGTGGAATAGCTGCATGTTGGCAAGAAATTTTGCTCACCCTCTTCTGCCTTTCAGCTTCTGGCACTAAAGAAAACATTTGGAAATTTGTATTGTCTACATCCCTGTAAACTACACTCATTTTTACCAAAACTTTAATTGTACATAAAATATTTTCCTTCCCCTGTTTATAGTTAATGAAAGAATTTCCTGTCTTAAGTGTATTGAATATCCATGAAAACCTGCTAGAAACACTTCTGGAACTGCAGGCTTATGCGGATGTTCAGGCAGTTCTAGCAAAGTATGATGGTAAGAATGTATAATAATTATGAACTTTATGTTTCTGCATTGGCAATAAACAGTGGGAATGGGGAGGGTAGTAAGATTGTGTAAGGGAGAAAAATAGGTGATGGTGATTGTTTGACGTAAAGAAGACTGTGGTAAGTAAATGAATGTTAGAAACACATATTTATGAAGCAAAATCACTGGCTATGTAGATCTTTAGTAATCAAGAAGAATAAAAGTTTTCGATAATACCAAACTGAAATAAAATAGGAACTTGCAACTGGTTCAAAAGAGTAGAATATAGATCATGCATTTCTGTCTTTGTTGTAGTTATAATTCAAATTACAACAACAAGGGAAATTTGTTTTAAAATTGCATGCAGCCTACTTTTGTAAAGTCCCTACCCTTAGACAGATCACTTAACACAGGGGTGTCAAACTCAAGGCCCAGGGGCAGGACCTTGCCTGTGGTGTACTTAGTTCTGATCTGCAGGGGATGTCCTAGAAACAGCGAAGGACCGGCCCGTGATGCTATTGCCTGCCAAAATGGAGCTTGGGAGCCCGTTTTGCTGGCAGAGCGCTTGAGCCACCACAGTCCCCCCCCAACACAAGTGACATTGAGCTGGCCATGCCCACCCTGGCCACACCATCCCAGTCCCCTCAGGTTAAGCACAACACTGAAGTGGCCCTCAGTGAAATTGAGTTTGACACTCCTGACTTAACAAAACAAAAGCTTCTTAGGTCTGTTTGAAGCTCTGAACTTTTGTTGTAGAAATCCATTATTAAATATTACTATATTCATTGCTACCTCATTTATATCCTGACTTTTCTCTTGGGTTCTCAACATTGTAGATCATTTTTATTTCTACACATTTAACTGGTGAGTTAGGTTAAATTGAGAAAAAGGAACTGCTGAGGATCACTTAGTGAACTTTGTGATCAAGTTGGGATTTGAATCTCTTTAGTTCAAAACTGAATGATTGGGGGTTTTACGTCTTACCCTCTGCCATGAATCTAATGATCTTCCATTGTTAATTTTGGGTGGGTTAACAGTTCCTCAGGCATGGTGCTTGATCTGGAATATTTCTGCACTAGTGCCTTTAGCAGGTATGACCAGGTAGGCCTTTGTACAAATGCATCCTATGCTCCATTTGCACCCATTCCTGGATTAGGAGGCAGTGGTCATTGTCACTCATACCCTAATCACTTGCCAGTTGGGTTATTGCAGTGCACTGTATATGGGGTTGCCCTTAAAAAGCATTCAGAACCTTTAGGTGGTCCAGAATGATGCAGCACATGCAGTATTGGAGGCCCCATGTAAATACTGCCAGATGAGCTATCCTGGGTCCCAGTATGCTTCTAATTTAGAGTATATGAGTTGAGGTCATTTGCATGATTGCCAGTGCCCAAAGGTTTCTCTCTCTTATATTAAATCCAGTGGAGTGGGCATGCTTCAGGTTCCCTTAGTAAAAGAGTACTACCTGGTGGGTTTTTGGAAGCCAGACTTCCTGATTATAATACTTGCCTTATGAAATAGCTTTGTCTTAGAGATTTCTAAGGTCTCATCCCCAAGGGGCTTTTGAAAAGTCATGAAGACTTACTCCTAGGTTTGTAGGAATATCAGTGGAATTAATGGAACCTGGTGCCTGTAGAGGGACATATTAATAAGTGCTTTTTATCGTGGCATCAATGTGATTTTTAAAATGGCTGTGTTGTGTATTGTGTTTTATATTCTATTCTTGCTCAGAGTTCCATTAGGAGATGCATGGCTATATAAATTTGTAAAAGCAATCAATCAATCTCCCAAGCCCAAATCTAGTATGCTCACTGCAACACTTGTTTGAATATACTAAATGTGGAAACATTGTAAGAAGTATATAATTGATTTTTGTCTTTCAGATTTTAGTCTCATATATTTAATATAGAGATAATTTCCTGTATAAATAGCTGTTCAGGGAAGGAATGATTTTGAAATGTTTCTTACTTTAAGATCTGATGACAACAATTTATTATTCCATAGATATCAGCCTTCCAAAATCAGCAGCAATATGTTACACAGCAGCACTCTTAAAAGCAAGAGCAGTTTCAGATAGGTAAGTGAAATATTTGATAGGCATACTGATATACAGAAAGTAGTTATAACACATTTTCATTGTTGCATCATGGCAGTTTTGCTTCCAAATTGATATAAAGGATAACATAAATCAAATGTCTTTTGTTTTCTTTTTTTTTTTAAAAAATCAACATAGCATTTAGCCAATGTTATTATTCTAAAATAATGCCTTTTTTGTAGCAAATCTTTTTCATAAAATCTTTCTTTCCTGCCAAATTGCTGCTAAAATAGCAATTGGAATATAGACATATGCAATATATAGACAGATGAATTCAATTGTTACCATATATAGTAGATATCCATGCTATTCATTTCTAAACAACCACTTCAAAACTGTGTTATGGGAAGTGATGTTATGGGAAGTGACAAAATGAATTACAAATATTTGATTTTCTAATTATTTATTCTGAGTTAGCAATGACTTTTGCCAGATGTATACTACCATCTTATTCAAGCCAAGGGCTACATATAGCCTTTGAGTGAAATTATGGGAGAAGCATTCAAAAGGGGATAAAACTTGGTTAACATAAAATTGATTTGCTTAAATGTAAATGAAATGACTTAAATTAATTGATATGAATACTATCCATATATTTAAAATTAAAATTCAGAAGAAAATGTTGGGAAGCTTTGGGGGAGCCACACCTAAAATTTTGTTTGCCATTTTGATTTCTGTAGCTATAGGAAGATGGTTTGAGACTTCATTAAAAATGAAGTTTGATTTAGCTTGCCTGACTAGTTTAGCTATATATTGGGTTTATTCAGTGTTTCACAATTCTATTTATGGTTATTCAATAAGTATTTATTCAATAACCCATTGAATAGCCATAAATAGATAGAATTGCAAAAACACAAGGGCTGGATGCTTACAACATATCAAGCCAAACAATCTTTATTAATATTTTGCCTGAAACTGTGAAGCAAGGAAAACTTCCTGTATCTGAGATGCACATATATGTTTATTTGATAAATAGAAAAAAAGCTTAGTTCTTTATTGGATTACAATTTTCTGGTATAGGATATTAATATTACTAATTTGAACTTTTGCTCCTATCATTTTTTTCATTGCTTTATCTTTTAAGATGCTAGATTATGGATTGTTTCTGTTTTGTAATATAACAAATTTGGAATATTGCTGTAGGTTTTCTCCAGAAACAGCTTCCAGGAGGGGACTTAGCACAGCTGAAATTAATGCTGTAGAAGCAATACATAGAGCAGTAGAATTTAATCCTCATGTTCCAAAGGTAAGTACATCCTTAACATTCCTCACCTCCCTCTTCAGAGACAAGTGCTGACTAAATGCTGATGACATTTAATTAGGATTGAAAGAGAATCTTCATTGATCTTCTAAATGCCAAAATAATTTGTGTATTTTATAATTTTTAAAAAAATCATTTCTCTACATAATATATTATGCACGAAATATGTGTGAATAGACAACTTTGCAATAAAGCCCATTAAAATAATCAGATAAAATCCAGGAGACAACATGGGAAAAAAGCAAGAGGAAGAAGTTGAACCACCATAATAATCTCCCAAACCTAACTGCCATGGTCAAAAATATTGAAGGCCATTGAATTATCTGGAAAGGCCAGGATGGATACACCCCCCCAACTCCACAAAAGGACAATCAATGCTGTCATAGTACTGTGTCCCAGTCTGAAATCAGACTGGAAAGGTTCTGAATAATTTGCTTCTTCTAGGATTCCTATATATGATTACACTTACAAGTGGGAAAATAATTGTAAATCCCAGTAACCATAATTTTGTATGACCATTATAAAAAAACATTCTTTCTATCATTGGCAGTTCCATGGTTATCCCAGTATGTAAATCAAAGGATTCTATCCTTAGTTTGTGTAAGGGAAATATGAAAATATTTATATGAATACATTATTCTTAATTATTTTTGTTCCCATGAGCATATTTGGAATACTTAGATTTATTTTTATATAATATAAGTGTAACAGATTAAAGACTTTCTGTAAAATCTGTATTGCCCAATGGGGGGAAAAAAACAGAATGAGAAATTTTATGCCCAATTCATCTTTTCCTAAATAAATGTGTATACAGTAATTGGAACTTCAAATAGCCATTGCTGTCACTGATAATATATTACCCTAATAGCCTTAGTAATAGAAGGATGGCTTATCCCTAGACTTAATCCTCTTTTGATAATCAGGGTGTCCAAATAATTCTTTCCTTAAGGTTTGACTTCATCTACTCTCTTGAATATGCATTGGGAGAGCTAATTGCTGTAAGGATTTTCTGCTTCCTTGCATGACTGATCAAAAGAGCAGCAAATTCATTTCAGGCAGTCTAATTTCTTTACTTCTGCCATTAGGGTGGGAGACTGGGATGTATTATTATCCAAGAATTAGGTGTCTGTCCTATTCCTTCTGGACTACTGTCTCTTTGAGGAGTTTAATTTTTTTTTGTACTTTTGACTGGTATCACGTATCAAGAAAAACTAGTATCATAGTAATAATTTTATATTCTTATCTAGTATAACTTTCAGAGTTCATTTTTTGTATTATTGTGAGTTATATGTCAAGGGGCTATGGAAAATAATATGTCAGAGTTTTTAGACCCACTTTTAACTTTGATTAAAATATTATTTTTATCAAAGGTAACTGTGGGTCTAAAAACTATAAACGAACACCAAGCTAATGATTTCATGGACTAAAAACAATAATAGCAGAGGCCAAATATTTGATGCCACTTTCACATTATGACAATGTGTGAATGATTCCTTAGTGGCTTAAAGAAATGATCATGAAGAATTAAATAGGATTAGTAAGAGTATTGCCCTCCAGTAAATAGACTAAAGCACTAAGAGAAGAATCAGTCAAGCAGTAAATGCATTTGGTTTGACCACTGCAACTTTGCTATGTTCCTTAAAGAACTGGAATGGGGAAAGTTAAATCCTCTAAACTGGATTAGTAAATAATTACTTTGTTTGTGTAGCTGATGGATATCACAACTGATGGATACATAACAACTTGGTTACATTCTTAGAGTTTTGTTAGTTATATTTTTAGAATCAACAGATGTATTGGGTACAATCAAATACTGTACCTAATACTTCAAATATGAAATTGAATTAACTATTGCTGAATGGAGTGGGCTAGTTCATAAATTGTAGACATTAGTTAATTAAATGGTTATAAATATTTGGATTTTCACATGCATAAAATATTTTCAGGGCATGACAGTATTTTGGGGTAATAAGAATCCGAAATAACACTGGAAGGAAATAGTTACTAGTGTCATTTTCAAGTACATTCTAAGTATTTGAAAATAATTTATCATATGCATTTATTTTACTTTCTGCTTCAGGTTTAGAATCAATAATGAACTCAATAAGAAAGTATCTTCAGTTGCAATACCAGGACTGTTCTGACCCAAGCCTTGTTCAAATTAAACAGATAGAAATTGTGTATAAAAGCAAACCTTTTTTAATGCGGCATTGGAAATTCAGTGCATTCCCAGCCAAGAAACATTTAAATCTAATTGATATCAAAAGCAAGCCCTTTCAAGGTTGCAAAAGACTACCAAGACCAGAAGACTNGGGCTGGTTTTTATCTCTTATGGGAGGGGCCATCACCTTCCAGTCTTATTCCTGAGTCATCCTTGCTGCTTCAGCTGCTCTTTCTTTTGAGCAGCCCTGTGCGGATGTGCACTGGGCACAGGCTCCCTGGGGTCCTCTGTGTCACTGCTGCCAGAGTCCACAAGCTCCAAAGGTAACACCTCACTCTCCGATAGTCCTGGCCCCATCCCTGCATCACACACAGGCCCTTTGTACCTCGCTATCAGAGACCTCTGCCGTCCGCACCTGCTACTGGCAAACCACAACAAGGATAGAAGGAAGGACATTGCAGCAAAAACATCAGTTTTAAAATTTGCTGCTTTTTTCAGTATAGGAATTTGAGACTTTCATTTGAAACCTATTTGGTGATGGATAACTCCAACTATAATGAACAAGCACACCACTTTTGGTTTATATGAATGAAAGTATGTGATATTATGCTTTGGTAATATCTCTAACACTTGCATTACACCCTTAGTAAACTGTCTGCTTGAGTTGCTATCCTATCCTATTTTATACACAAATCATTGTTTTATCAGAATTATCTTTTACCAAGATAATATTTTCAAGGCACATAATTTAAATCTTTATCAAACTTTTGCACAAAGCAATGAACGTAACAATACTGTTTCCAAATAAAATATCCACATTAAATTGATTTGATCTTTCCCACTATGAAAGATGCACAACTGTCTCCCTCCTCCCCCCTTTTTTTAAATTGAATTTGCAAAATAATTCACATTTTCTTTCAAGCAGAGTTTTCTCTTTCTGATACATAAATCCAGATTAAAGCAATTTAAAAATATTTCCAAAGAAAACACTTATGTGTTGTGTTCTTTATAGTTTCTCATCACTTCTCATTTTTTCTTCCAGTACTTGCTAGAAATGAAAAGCTTAATTTTGCCTCCTGAGCACATTCTGAAGCGTGGGGACAGTGAAGCAGTCGCCTACGCATTCTTCCATCTTCAGCACTGGAAGCGAATAGAAGGGGCCCTTAACTTGCTGCACTGCACATGGGAAGGCAGTAAGTGTATTCTGTCAGTAATACAAACTTTTTTTTTTTTTACTAGTCCAATGCAATATGATAACTTAATATAGTAAAATGTGCTCTGACACATTTTAGCAGGATCTTTGAATTGATCACTTTGTTTTAATGGTAGTGGATTATAAGTTTAAAGCCATAATCTGCTGATGGTTTACATAAATGACAGCTTGATCGTAAATTAGAATTTGAAACCATGATATCTTGTTGACTTATAGCAACAAGGCAGTTGTTATCAGCATTACAAACCTTAGACGGAACTGATGTCTGCTTTAGAAGTTTTTTTCCCTAAGGAAAATAAGAATTCATAAATCTCTTTTTCCCTCACCATATTTCTCTTTTGAACAGATACTTATTAGTCTGCTTTTCCACATTTCTGTTTTTAAAGCTGCTAAATAAAATGCATTTAAATAAAATTACATTCTTTAACTCCCCAAATTTCACTGAATTTAATCTTTCCTTTATTGGGTAACTAAAGTCAAACTGTTGTTTTCATTTTAGACTTGTTAGACATCTAGAAAAAGATGGATTATAAGAAATCTCCTTAAATTTCTTATAAATCCATCACAAGCAGCCAAGCTTGGTAATATTTTTTGACCATATCCTAAAGATATCTATTGTTTTCAGAACACATAGAGGAAATTGCTGATTTCTGGAGTTGATTTTGTAAATAAACTCTATAGAAATAGAATCAGAAATTTAATTTTCACTATCAATTTCCAGACACTTTGGAATTCTCACACTTAAATTATGGAAAAATCTAATATGTAGAAATATAGAAACCACTTTTTACCATCCTACTGTGGCATACTTTTTTAAAATACCTGCATTGCAATTACTGCTTTGTTTATACTGTATCATCCAAGAAAGCTTCTTTAAATGGAACAGAGTCCTGAATTCATTATTAGGCTATATAGAAAGCAAAGCCTCTGTATCAAAGTAACACAATATAGTTTGTAAGATACTTTGAGGCAGAGCTCCATTCAAAATCCAGGAAAGAAATACTTAGACTCTTTAAATTAGAGATAAGATATCTTTTACTGAAAGTGAAGTGGTAGCAACCAGAGAATTCTGAATCTGAGAAATTAGGCG